>JAHXMU010000154.1:260071-287780 GCA_019455685.1 Philornis downsi | reverse complement strand
GCGTTGCCAGATGGGTCCGTCGAATATGGGCAACCCTGTATGTGCTTGCTGCTGATTAGGGCTTGCATTCCCCTACATTATTTCACTTTTTTTAATATCTTTATTAGAAAATTACGTATGAGACCAATGTTCAAAAATACCTTGCATGTATTTACTTAATTCTTACATTTATTTGTCTTTCTTATATATGTATTCAGGATTTTATCCAATGTAATGCATATTTTTGTCCTTAAAGATTCTATGTGTGGCGAATATAGAAAAAAAAAAAAAAAAAATTCACTCCGGGGGTACCGAGAGATATCGGTTCGCGATGTAAGAAGTGAGCAGTTTGAGTAAATGCAAGTTCTTTAACTCAAAAAGAATATAGCCGAAGTGGCATAATTATGGTAATGATTATTTTTAATTAGCCAATAAATGCGATTTCATTACAATTGATATTTGTTGCAGAGGTGTCTATAATTGGCCTAAATCCATAACCTTTGATTAGTGCAATGATTGTTTGAAAAAATTTCATTGCAGTTGGCTTCAAACAAATGGTTGGTTTAAACAAACAAATTATCATGTGGATGTCACGTAAAGACGGATTATTTGTTTATTCACGGTGTATGAAAGTGCAATTTGTCCTTTTTCCTGCATATTTGTTTAATACGATAAGTAAAAAAAAAATGTTTACAAACAAATTGAAACGAGTTAAATATATATTTTGCAATGCAGTAACAAACTGTATATATCGAATATAATTAAATTCGACTGAAATAAATTACAATGTCCGACGCTGTGAGCTTGTTGAAACCATGCTAGCATCTACATACTAGCAAGAACAACAAACACTAACTTTGGCTATAAATTTTAAAGCAGTTGTGGTTCTTTTTGTTGAAGCCTTTCGAAGAAATACACGCATCTATTTACAGCATTACAATAATAGTGTTATGGTCGTTTGCACATGACTAATGTTAACTATGAGTCACTATTCTACTTCTTGACAAGCTCTACTTGCTCGACTTGTGAAGTATTGTTAAAAGAATCAACAATTCTAAGTGCCAGTCTGTGATACAAAAATAGGCTATTACAACAAAATGTTGATAATCTACAATTTCCAGGTTAAATTTGGAGGAAAGACGTCATTAACATTAACAATTTATGTAAAAGCTTGGAAATACGAAAACGTAATAATTGTTGCACAATATTTTTATAAAATAATAACATCTCATAAAACAAAAAGCAAATTCCCTTGAAAATGTATCCCTTCAAATTCATCAGAGGTTGAATTGCAGCAAATGAAGATAATGTTTGTCAATTCGGTGACATTTTAAGGAAGTGATTTATTTTAAACTACTTCCAAGGACATCCTTATTTATTATACGCCGCCCGTAGGAAATAATTCCAAGCGCTTCGATCTTTTGCGCTTCTCCTACAGTTCGTCACACGAAGTTTCGATAGTATTTCAAAAGCCTGGTCCTTCCAACGGAGTTTTGGTCGTCCTCTTCTGCGTCGTCCATCGAGTTCCTTGGCTTTATCACTGAATCCCTTGCTAAGCTCATAGTAAGATATGTTAGCAAGCAATACTCTCCTCTTCATCTCCATACTGACATATTCCGTTTTGTTTACAGCGAAACAAAGGTAAATGAATTCTTCCACCACTTCAAAATTATAGTTGCCAACGTTCACACAGCGTCCCAAACGAGTAGACTCTGTTCGTTGAAACCAATAACTTTGTTTTGTCCTCGTTTACCACCATACCCATTTTCGGTGCTTCCTTCTCGATGCTTGAGAAGGCTGCAGTAACATCTCGCAGTTTTCTGCCAATAAAGTCTATGTCATCTGCATATGCGAGTAACATATGACTTTTGTTAAAAGTGGTACCATACGTGTTAACTGCAGCTTTCCTCATAATCATCTTCAACATTATTATTTATTATTTTCTTCGCTATTTTCATAATAATTTTAATTTAAGACGAGGGACTTATCAGGCCACTGGGGCTGCCAACGACCACCAGGCTGGTGAGTTGAGTTTCAGTAACAGAAGTTACCTACTGGCCTAAGACACATCTGTATTAGCATGCCATTTAGGTTTCTCAACTAGTCGCCTTCTCATTTTAGCTACTATCAAACGGATGTCTGATGGCATTACTGGGGAATACTTGCCCGAAGGTCGGAAGTCTTAAGCTGTTTGGGAAATTCTGCAGACGGATCTGGTTATTCCCAAGTGAATAACAATCAGAGAGCCCACATTATAAATTTGTCCATTTCCCTCGTTGTGATATTGAAAGAAAAAAGGCCTGAATTTCTAAATCCTAAATTCACAATTTTCCTTTCACCACGATGCCGATTCAGCAAAATAAAAATGAAAAAGTCTGCAAAGTAAATAATACAAACATAAATAAAAATGAATTTCCTTGGATCCCATCTGTTTTTAGACTACGGGGACCTACAGCTTATCGACGATTCCGAAAGTCACAGTTTGATCAGCAGTAACAAGACTTGTCGATTACTTGATTACTCGAAG
The DNA here is from genome assembly GCA_019455685.1 of Philornis downsi. Taxonomy (NCBI): domain Eukaryota; kingdom Metazoa; phylum Arthropoda; class Insecta; order Diptera; family Muscidae; genus Philornis; species Philornis downsi. The sequence continues at coordinate 285,274 of JAHXMU010000154.1, read as the reverse complement.
TGGTTGTCAGGCACATAGAAGTGACCGCCGTTCAAAAAAATCATAGGTAGCTGCATGCGGGTTTGAACCTGTGATCATGGGAGTGATAGTCGAATGTACCTACCATCGCGCCATCGCTGCTGGTATCTAATATTTGGGGTGATTATAATTCTGATATCTTAAACCTTTATAATTATTAGTATATCTATCATATGACACTAAGGCAACAATCCTCCAAGCCTTCATAGTTTAATATCTCTCCCTAATCATTCTGACAAGCTGAACGACTTAAATTCACCGAACGATTAGAAATTTTTAAATAATGAGTCTGCGATATCGACAAGCAGCCAGTTTCACATTGCGTTTCTTAACTTATTCCACGCTTTATATTTTCCAATGCATATTCCGGTTGATTAATGACCAGTTCATTTCCATGCATTGTAAATCATTAATTATGATAATCTCATCCGAGGTATTAAAATTACCGACTTTTCATTTCTTTATATCACTGTCGAATGTTCAGTTTTCATCCATTAAGCATGTTATACAAAGTCTAAATGGTTATTACGTATCTGAGATAAAGACTAAGATTATTGATCTGTAAAAAATCGGCTGTAAGACTTGAAATTGCAATTCTACCAGATTTATTAAACCCACATAATTTCTATTTTCCGCATCACTCAGAAACTGGTATAAACTTTTCTGATTTAAATTTTATCAGTATTCTCAAAAATTATAAAGATGTTAGATCTATTATTAGTTGAATTAATCAAGCTCGAGGTCTGGTATTTGTGTTTAAAATTTATATACTTTCAACATTTAGACTCTCATCGAGGATTTTTTTTTGTAAATTTATTATTTCAAACAAACTTCATACAAATTACTTCTCAGCGCCGCATGGCATTTCAGAGGCTAGTTGGCAAAATAATTACAACAAATTTGTTTGTATAATAACCCTAATTTTAATACAAAATACAAATTTGAGCCATTACTTGTATAGCATCTCAATTACTTAGTTAAGTAAATCTTAAAAAAATTACTTGAAGTTACTAATTTTTACCTAATAATCTGTTATTAAATTTTGCGTTATATTATGGAAGTAGCCCTAAATGCCAATTAAAGTTATGATTCTGTATTTTAGGACGGGAAACACATACATATATAGTGAAAAATCCTAATAAGTGAAGTAGACCGTACTTTGCAAATCATATTTTTCTTAAGATACATAAAATTTTTTATAACATTAGTATTGTAAAGTTGTATAATGCATTTGAATTATGGTGAAGATACGTTGTAATATTGTAATTTAATCAAATCGGCCTTAAGGCTTAAAATTACAATCCTGAATAAATAAATTAAATTAAATTGAGCAGCTGTAAATTCCAATTAAAGTTATTATTCCGTATTTTCGTATTTCCGAAAAACATACAAAGTGAAAAATTCTAATAAGTGAAGTAGGCTGTCATATTGTAAATCATATTTTTCTGCTATTAAAATACACGAACTTATTCACAACATTAGTATAGTAAAGTTGCATAATGCATTTGTTGTTGAATTATGGAGAAGATATGCTGTAATTTGATCAAATCGGCTTTAAGGCTTAAAATTACAATCCTAAATAAATAAATTAAATTAAATACATTTATGAAACATCACATTTCTTGACATGTACTTTAATATGAGCTCAAAATTCAAACCAGAAGCTCCTTGACATTTTGCAATAAATACTTTTTTCATTGATGATTTGAATAATGAAAGTGTTTCCAGTAATTTTAACTGTTGTGGTAAAATATTGTACTGAGTACTACTACCAGAATGTTCTATACGCTGTTTTGTGGTCTCAGATCGACACATAGCAGCTGCTCTCAAATTGTCATTATTTCTCGTATTGAAGATATACTGATTTCGGGAGAAATTTATCATGTGATGGCCAATACTATGCAAGCATTTGAAAACATATATTAGCAATTGTGATTTATAACAATCATATACTGGCAAAACTGTTGGAAAAACATCGTCTCTATACAGAGAAAGCGTACAATATAAACTTGGCAAGTTTGCTACAGCTATTAATGCTTTATTCTGCTGTCGTTGGAGTGATTTTAATTCACAACTATTTTTATAACCATACATAATGGCTAAATAGTTACAACGACTTTAAACTAAAGCTTAAAATATTTGAAATTAAGTATTTCGATGAAATTTATTTTTAAATTTATACAATAAAAAACCTATGGTGTGTGATTTTGTAGACTTCAGTTACTGTATGCAATCCTAAATATTCAATTGAATTAACTTCTGGAATTTCTTCCCTGTCTACGTATATACTAAAGTTATCGTTAAACCGACAATATGGCCTAAATCTTATGAATTTCGTTTTATTTGGATTAACGAAAAGTATACTTATGTATATGCAAATACTCTATTTGCTCCTCATTCTACCTATATATAAGGCTTCACAGCCATTTCATATTTATATGGATAAAAAATATCAATATCATCAGCGTACACAAGTATTGTACGCTGACAAATTATATTCAGGAAATCGAAATATAAATAATCACACACTAAAATCGTTATCCTTCCATGGCTTGTGTCTTCGTTTTGTTCTCTTACAGATAGAAAATCAAATCTCTCACTATCTGGAAGAAAGTGCTTCAATAAATCGTTTATAATTTGGTTTCTGCAAATATTATGGCACCGCCATACTTGTGATGAACAAAGTTTGTAATTTGCTGACTTGTAAATATTCAAAAGTTTTGGTTACACTAGATTTGTATAGGTTTTTCATTCCATTGATCATGTTATTCTATGCAATAAACTATTCTCACAATATATATTTTCCAATATATCTCTATACTATTAACATCGTATACATATATATGGCGTTTGTTTTTAACGCCATAAATTCGTCAGTCCCTTCGGTGTCATTAAAAAGGTCTTCTCAAGAAGCGGAAAATATGCACATATAGCATTTGTAGAAACTATGAAAATACTGTTCTTATCTAATGACTTCCACATTTTTTTGCTGGGAATCGATACACGTAAGTGGAGAAGCTAGATTTTGTAATTGTCATCTTTTGCAAAAAAGTCTATCCCCAGTAAATATTCAACCGAAAGAAAGAACATGTAATGAATGAAAATGGGTTATATTGATTCACATTTTCTGGTATTACTTACAGATTTCCTCAAATTCTGTCTCCTCTCTAATTTTGAATGCTGTCGTTGCCATTTTTGTTTTTGTTCGTTTTAATGCCTTATACAGGGTGGGGCATAAGGGTGTTGGCGATTTAAATATTCAGTTAAAAAAAAAAACTACGAAACATAAAAAAAATATATTTGTGTTTTTAAAAAGTAGAAGCATGGGAATTTTTAAGACTTAAAAATAATGTTGTCCAAATGGCTTCCCTCGGCTGCTTGACACTCTTGGAACCGAAGTCGCAAATTTTGGAAAACTCGTTGAAAAGTTGTTCTCGGTATTTTGTTACTTTCCTGAATAATGTTCCTCTTCAACTGCTCTAAATTGGTCGGATTATTCTCGTAGACTACCGATTTGAGGTAGCCCCATAGAAAATAATCGCATGGAGAGAGATCGGGGCTACGTGGGGGCCATTCAATATCCCCTCTTTTCGAAATGAGTTTTCCAGGACCCTATCCTGTTGAAACCACATCCTCGAGGTATTGCCTTGAAGTTCTTGCAAAGCTGGCACCAAAAAGTCTACTAGCATGTTGCTAGCAAGACTGACTTCTCTTACGTGTTGACTGTTGCGGATTTCGCTGAACTGAAACACGAACACGCTCCACAATGTCGGCTGATCTTGCAGAAACTGGGCGACCACGAACCGTAATTGGTACTGTTGAGCCGGTTGTTTCGAACATTCTGATCCATTTTTGTACCACATTGGTGCTTGGAACTTCACTTAAATCGTGTAAACCGTGTTCATGCCGATACAAACGTCGTGCAATAATCACTGATTTATTGTTTTCGTAATACGCTCGGACACAAAATGCACGCTGCACTCCCGTGTACGGCTCCATGGCGACTAAATTTCCAGCAAAATATCCCTCCGCCACCCCGCGCCGCGCGTTACCGAGAAATTGAAGAATTAAATCGCCAACACTCATATGGCCCACCCTGTATATGTGATAAAATTTCAAAAAAAATTTAACTACTTAACTATGCTCTATCTTATGCCCTTAACATCTTAACACATATTTTCTTAGATACATGTTTTCCATTCAATTCCACGCCATTGGGAGTTAGGTCTGACAATGAAAATACGCTTATTTTCTACACCTCTTTAGGAGATTTCCATACTATTGACCGATCTACCAAAATTGAAAGCTTGCTCTGGAATTTCTAATTAGAAATTGAAATTTTGTCCTTTATGTTGCTTTATAATAAATGTCTGTCGCTTTTTAGTAACTCTTTTAGTTCTTTCTTTTGATAAACAACTTGATTTATGTGGTCATGTTTATTCTATATTTCCAAAGATGCTTTTTACTCTGCGGAAGCTGTACAATGTCAATATATTCCTTCCAATTCATATTAAAGAGAGGTTAGCTAATGCCTTGCTGATGTCTCAAATAAATTATGGTATTGAAGTTTTTTTCGGGAACAATTCTTGGTTGCCTTAGGACAATTGAGAGGATTTTTAGTATGGTAGTAAGGTATGTGTATAGTTTGAGGTGCTAAAATCATATATCACAATATACTATACGTTTTTTACGTGTTCCCTTTAAAAATTATGTGGAATTTCGAATCATTAAATCATTTTATAAATTGGTAATATCTGGTTCACCACCTTTACTGCGAAGTAGACTCAGCTTCACTAGATCGACTAGAAATCCACAACTTGTAATTCCTCTTACATCAGGCTCTTCTATATTCTTAAAATCATTTACGGTGCGAATTTGCAGAGCTTGGAATCGGCTCGCTCTGCATATACGAAATTTTGCTTATTCAAATCAAGTTTTCCAACACAAATATACCTATAGGTATATTAGACTTGCATTAAGTGAATTTCATTCAGTAGCCTATTTCGCATTATGAGCTCATTATCGACACTTGCTATTAACGTATGAATTTATATAGTTTTTACCATTATTTTATTATTATATCATTATTTTTTTTTTTTTTTTCGCTTTCCTGCATCATGATGTGTGAATAAATGAAATAAAGAAAAAATTAAATTTCTCAGCGTTTCAATAGGTTATAATTTCGATGATAGGTTCAATTTTGATTCTTTAGAGGAAAGCCCCATTTTTAATTAAATAGAAAGGATTTGAGTCTTTAATAACTTCTATAGCTTTTATTTCTGAAAAAATAGAAAGAAAATTTCAAATTTCTTAGGATATCGTGACGTGAAGATCTGTTTCGATCTTCCTTCGAATCTTTCTGAAAGATTTGTGGTAATAGTATTAAACATATCTTTCCTGAATCGCCTGTGGAGATGAAAAGTTGGATATAATCTGTTTAGGTTATAGATTATCTTGAAATTTGTATGTTCAGTTATTTGAAATTGTTTTAAATATGTTTTGGCACAGATTTCTGCCCATACTTGGCATCCATAATTCATAATTGGAAGAATTCACATTTTGTATAGTAGAAGTTTGCTTTTGTTATTCAGGGTAGATTTCCGATTTAGTAGAGGGGAAAAGTGTTCTCCCACACTTAACAGCTTCATCATTGTATGTAATAGATGTTCTTTAAACGATAAAGGATTATTCAGAATGTTGCCATGTACACTAAGTGGAATGCTAGGCAGTCTCTTTGGTAACTTATTAAAGGGAAAAATTTTTGCTTGCGTTTTTCTTTGGTTTATTTGAATTTTCCATTTTGTCAGATATTTTTAAATGTGAGTTTGAGACTTTCCCGCTTGAAACTATAGCTGTGTCGTCGGTGTATAAAGCCAATGTTGAACTCTTTAAAAATTTATAATTTGCAGTCAGATGTAAATATAGAATACAGAATCTGCGATAAAGTGTAACCTTGCGGAACCCAGCTGTTATATTTCTTGAACACGAATGTCTATTTCTACCACAAATGTTCTGCATGTAAAGAAACTTAATAATTTTTAATATACAAAGTTTTTAAGTTTATAAACAAGGCCATTGTGTCATATTAGTGTCGATTGCTTTATTTATATCCAGAAAAATAATGCCGGTACTTCTGCGCTGATATTTGTTCGATTTCATAAGATTCTCTTTATTTCGTGCATCGTAGAGTGTTCCTTCCGAAAACCATATTATTCTGTTCTATAAATAAATAAATAATCTTTTTCAAACACCTTATCCAAATAGTTTAGCTGTAGCTTGTTGGTGACTTTGAATTCCTCCCTTGTTTTAAAATTTAACTCACTTTGGCCTTTTTATAAAGAAGTCGGGGAAATATCCTTTGTTGTATGGAGTTATCGTCTGGTGGAAGGCTTTTAAGAAGTCCATATACTATAGGATACTTTACAAGGTCCGAAGGACGTCTAGTCTGTGCATCACAAATGCGTTCCGCACCACTCCATCCGATGCACTAAATGTAATTTTTCAGTTACTACCCCTGGACATAATTAGTATGCGGACTGCCGCAGCTACGATAGTAAGACTAAGAGAGCTGTCACAGTGGTCAAACAGTGGTTATGGTCACAGTGCGATCCTTAATATGGTGCCTGACATAACAGGCGCTATTGCCTACACTCTGGCTGAGCCACTGTTCGACAAGAAGTACCATGTATTTATGTCAGATAGAGATGCGAGTATATGGAAATGTAGAACTCCTGGTATAAGACTGTATGTCGACTTCTACATAGAGGGCTCAAAACTAAATAATCAGGTAGGTTTCATGGTCTATTCCAAAGACCTAGGCCTAAGTATAGCAAGCAGACTATCTGATTACTATGGTTTTTTAACAGGCTGAAATTTTGGCCATTAAGGAAGTGGCAGAATGGCTGAAGTATAACGTTCTCACCTCGGTGGTGACTAACATATTCTCTGACAGTAAAGCTGCCATTAAATCTTTGGACTCTGCCTCCCTGAACTCAACATCAGCCCTGAAATGCCGCAGATCTCTTAACGACATGGTTCAGCATTCACCTTATGTGTGCGCCGGGCCACAGGGACATACCAGGGAACTGCAAAAGCGGACGAGCTAGCAAGACTAGGGGCAACCTTTCGGCCTCCAGCCGAGTTGGAGTCCCTGGGCATGCCTCTAGCCACTTGCAAGCTCCTACTGCGAGATAGTGCATATTTAGCAGCAAATGGTAGGTGGCTGTCTGTCCGAGAGTGTAATCAATCCAGACAAATATGGATGGCCTCTCCTAGATCTGAAGCGTTCACACACACTGCTGTCTCGCTATCAAGACCTGACCGTCTCATTGCTTGTATCCGTCATGACGATGCACTGTCTAATTGGAACACATTCAGTGAAGTTGAAGGTTGCAACTAGTGACTTCTGCAGGAGCTGTAGGGATGAAGAGGAGGAGGTGTCCATAGAACACTTCCTTTGCAATTGCCCCGCCCTAGCGAACAGGCGGGGATTAACACTGTGCTTTTATTTCTTTAGGGACCTGGGAGATTTGAACGATATAGATATTGCCCGATTTAAGAGCTCCTTGAGGCGCTCAGAATGGTTCAACGTGGGAAACTAGGGACATCCATATCTTTAGATTCCGTGGTATTACAATGGGCTATACGGCCTAAGTGAGTCTATTTATTCAGACTGTCACATTGACCTAACATAACCTAACCATCCTTTGCAAAGTTGGATTGAAAACATTGATAGAAATAGCATATATGTACATAACTTTGCCAAAATCCTTGGATGTAGTCTGAGGTTCGATTTTGAAAATTGTTTTATAACTATAGACACCACTTACTGATATTATATTGATGCTGCTCCAAAATCGTTTACATTTTATAAGATGTTGCATTTAACAGATCTGGCGACAAGACGGCGTCAAAAAGTCGAAGTTTGGTGTTTTCCACAGACAAAAAGTCGATTTCGACTTTTCCACTTTTTCTCGAAAAAGTCGATTACTCGATTAATCGAAATTCGATTTATAGAATGCTGGAGAGCAAAGGAACCAGTAAAACCAATAAAAGCAAAGTCTGTTGACGGAGGAAAGTTGATAGAAAAAATTTACTTAAAACTGTCACTCTAGATGAAAATTTGATGCTCACGAAGAAGGTCATCAAATTATCGCAAAATAATCTGATTAACTGCATCATGCAAATGCATCCAAGGCGCTACAATAACAACAAGTAAATTATTTATATCCGTAATGGTTTAGGCGGAATGTTTTACTTCTTTTGGCAATATCAACGATTACATTTCGGAAAAGAAAACATGAATGAAGATACTTTCCATAGATTGTCACAATTTCCGGCCAGCCGACTTTAGCACGAGATAAAGCCTGAATGCATGTGTGTGCCTTCATCATTCCAAATGCACAGAAAAAAAAATCAGTTAAAATTGTCAGAGACGACGGCGGCCTGGTATGCAAATTTTCTTATTTCCAGTTCACACACACACACACGCACACACAATTGCAATACTGCTTGCATATTGATAGGAACGTGTGTAAGGCTCTGTAAATTCTCATGCAGTATTTTTTTATCATTGATTCGTTGCTGCTGCTGACTTGCTGGTTGGCTGGCTGACTGACTGTCTTGAAACAAACTTTTGCTTCCGTTTTCTACAATGATATTTGTATGTTTTTTTTTTTCTTATGAAATTTATGCATATCATTTAGCTTTTATTCACTTTCGTATCAACGTATGGCAGCAAATTCGCTTTCCGTCTGGCGTTGGTGCTGCTTGATTCCATCTTCTCTTAGGACGCATGACTTGACGACAACCGACAGCATAATTTTTCTTAGTTTCATCTCTTTTTTGTTTTTTTTTTTTAATGGAAATTATTATTTTGTTTTTTTTAATTGCTACTATCATTAGCGCCCAACGTAAAGAGAGAGTGTGTACCGAGCTTCAAATCACGTCTTCTGGGAGGCAGAAACGAGTGCAAACGCTTTTAATAGTGGGATATGTATACGACGACTAGAGTGTTACATTTATGAAAGCGAAAATGATTAAACCAATTGTTTCCGCAACATCAGCAAAGCGTCAAATATTTCCAGGAGAAATTTCTGCTACATTGGGCAATGTTTTCTATTTTCCTTTCTGACTGCCACCAGACTTCACGTGACTTTTGTTTTCAGTCTTGTACGATTACATATTTTGTAATGGCTCACACGACTAGTTCCCTACCAGCTTAAGTACAAGGCCTTAGTTGAGATAGTTTTTAGAATTTGTTTTCGTTTTTTTTTCTTGCTTTTAGTTTTCAAGACTGGTGGTCGGTTGTCGTGTTGTTGGCTGCTGATAATGATGATTATAATTTAAGTTTATTGTCTGAAGCGAGAGGAAACCGCCAGTTTGTACATAAATAATAGGCAATTTAGCAATGCGTTTAGGTTAAGCAGACATACTCGTACATAGTTTCGAGTAAATTTAACAAGATAATGTTTAGGTGGTTATATATTCATTTATTATTTCAAAGACGAGGTAATAGAGTTCTCATATGGGTCAAAAGTTGGGAACAAGCTCTCCAAAGAACTCATACTTTATGGAAGTTATTCATATAATTCGTACGGAAATTCTTAGGAAATTTGGAAATTTGATATGTTACAGGAGCAAACTGTAAAGTTCATCTCTAAAACGAATAGTAAGAACTTATTTAAAGTGCGTAATTACTTTTATGAAAACATACGAGGTGTGATCAAAAAATAACCGTTGTTTTTCATTTTTTCAAAAAGTATTTATTTATTCATCAATAACTATCATGTTCCCTTCAAAGTAATTCCCCTCGAATATAATACCTCTATGCCAGCGTTTTTCCAATCCACGAAACACTTCTGAAACGCGCTTTTCGGCATCGCCAACAGCACCTGTTTCGATTTTTCATTTATCTCCCCAATTGTAGCAAAACGCTTTCCTTTTATCAGTGTCTCCAGTTTTGGGAAGGGGAAAAAGTCAGCGGGGGCCAAGTCCGGGGAATACGGTGGTTGACGCATGATTGCGGTTTTGTTTGGCCAAAAACTCGCGCATCGATGTGTGAGCTGGTGCGTTATCATGGTGAAAAATCAATCATTGGTTTTTCCACAATTCTGTGCGTTTCTGACATAACTTCAAGGTAGTATTCCTTACTGACCGTACGACCTTGTGTCGCTTTTTGTTACAATTTCATTTGGGAAGTTTTGTTAATGTATTATCGAACCAACTGCGACGTAAAAATGTAAGTGATTCCAATTTAAATAATGGAAACCAACAAAAAAAAAAAAAAAAAAAAAAAAAAAGTTTGGTGTTGCCACACCAAAAAATTTCACTACTATTTCTTTTGTTATATGAAGTTTCACTGCTAAAAGTCATCATAGTCAAAAATGTTACATTTTAAGCCCATTAATTAAAACAGGAAATCATTTTAAACCACCGGGCCAAGACAAACTAGTCCAAAAAAGACATAATAGTTCGAAGACAAGCAATCTTCAAACGCTATGAAAACTTACTAATTCTATACTCGCAATTGCAATTGCAAAGATATTAATTTGTGAGAGAAGAAAACTAAGGAGTGGTGCATAAGTAACGTTAACGTTAACGACTATATTGAATGTGTTCTTGTGCATCATTTTGTTTTAACTCGTGAACCAATTGCATCTTATATGGGAAAAGATGTAACATATATAAAATTCTTTGCAAAGACCACCTAGACATCTCTAACTGCTGATAATGTCGCCTGATGGAAGTTTCGGGGTTTTCCTCTACACTTGTGTGCACTCGAGCAATGGTCACTTCATTTCGAACTGCACAAGGTCTTCCAGCACGCAGAAGATCACAGACAGCCCCTTGTTGCCCAAATCGCTGAACCAATCGGTAAATTGTTGGAGCGCTAGGAGCATTTCGAACATGAAAGAAATTTCGATATAATCTGAATAATCGAATGCTGACTTTCAAAGTAAAATTGAACAACTTTGGTTCTTTGTTCTGTGCTGAGCCTTTCTATCATAAATTTCCCAGGCATTATTTAATTATTTCTGTAAAGTGACGAAAAAAACACTTAAACAAAAAATTTATTCACTGATCAAATCTTAACGTTATATGATATATGATTTATGATATATGATTTATGTGGTTTCTCAAATAATACCTTGGAATGCAATGAAAAAATGTCACTTCGAACTGGTTCTTTATCGCATTAAGATGCAAGACTACAACTTAATGGTGTGTACACAAAATCAGTTACCCTCTACTATTTATTTTTCCACCAATTTCGGCATTTAAGAGAGTGGTCCCAAAACTAGCCAACCTAACAAAGAAGACACAAACAAAGTTGGAAAAAATGTTCTGTATTTTTCAGCATAATCTTCTTTAAGCTCAATACAATTGTTCCAGCGATATTCAATGGTTACTATTCCCTGTCTACAGTAAAAAATAGTTATCAACCGCAGACTCCGCCTATTCATTGTGGGCAAATCTTTTACCACCGAGTCATTTTCATGTTTGAAAATAGAAAATAGTCCGAGGAAGCTAAATGTTGGCATTGCAATAGTGGTCTTTCTTTTTCGCCAAATGTGGTCTGTTTTCCATAATTCCATCACCTAAACGCTAAATTAGCATAATTATCGCCGTTGGTGGTTTTTCCTTTCTGAATATAATCAATAAAAATAAACCCATTCGTATCCAAAAAAAAAAAAAAAATATAGACGCCTTGACCTGACCTTGCCTGTAGACGGAATCATTTTCACTTTTGCACATGATTCTGCCATTCCAGTCCGCTGCTTTGACTGTTCCTTTGTCTCAGGTATGAAGTGATGGGACCCCATGTCTCATCCATTGTTAGAAATCGGCGCAAAAATTAGGCTTTATTGCGGTGAAACATCGCCAAGCACTGTATTAAAACATCTTCACGACGCTGTTTTTGCTCTATTGAAAGCGAGCGCGCCACCCATCTTGCGTACAGCTTTCTTATTTTCAAATCTTCGGTCAGCCGACGATCAGTCAAATACCATGTTATTTACCAGTTTACGGTGTTATTTTCTAATACAGGAATATTTACCACCAATTTTAATTTCTAGCAATATCCTTATAAATAATTCGCAACTTATTCGAAGGAAATCATTGTAAAAGCGTAAACCTTGTCAACAAACATTGTGGCTAATGGCAGGAGCATCATTTTCGTTGTGCAATCTGAAATTTTTATAGAAGCAGCTACGAAGAGCATCTTTTTCAAAAATAGGGCTCTTTGGAATTGTCAATCTATTTTCTATATTTATAGTGCTATCGAATATCTTTCCACTGTACGAGGTGTGTTAAAAAAATAAGGTGAATTTTCAAATTTCGCGGGCTACCTACATTCGACTTTTGATTATAATTTTTTTTCTCGTATGTTGGTACACTCGTCTCGAAGATATGTTGACGGTTTTATCCATATAGTATGTTTAGTTTGTTTGTGAGAGACATAAAGAAGACAAATGTTTTGCGTGTTCGGCGATATTCTGCTATCAAAAACAAAAAAAGAATCAAGGAAGTTCCATCAAATTTTGTGTAAAAATTGAATTAAGTGCTCAAAAACACTTGACATGTTGACAGTGGCATACGGTGAGAGTAATCTGAGTCAAAAAGAATGTTTACAAATGGTACAAGCTTTTCACAGAAGGTCGAGAAAATGTGAATGACGACGCTCGCTCTGGACGCCCCAGCACAGAAAATTTTACTGAGAATCATCGAACCACAATTAGAGAAGTTGCTGAGGATGTCGGCATTTCGGTTGGCTCATGCCGTGCAATGTTTTCGGAAATTTTGGGCATGAAGCGTGTGGCAGCGAAGTTCGTTTTGCTGAATTTCGCCCAAAAACAACGTCTGAACGATGCTCATGCCCAGGAATTGTTGAATGACGTCAACGATGATCCAGATTTGCTTAAAAGGGTCATAACTGGTGATGAATCATGGGTATACTCGTAATCACGGGCATACAAAGCCCAATCGTCCCAATGGAAGAGCCCAGGAGAGCCAAGACCCAAAAAAAGCATGCCAAGTTCGATCAAATGTCGAGGTTTAGCCCTTCTTCGATTACCATGGCGTAGTGCATCAGGAGTTCTTACCACAAGATCGTACGGTAAATAAGGAGTATTACCTTGAAGTTATGTGCCGTTTGCATGAAGCAATACGAAAAAATTTTTCCAGGAATTGTGGGAAAAAATATCATGGCTTTTGCATCATGATAATGCGCCTGCTCACTCATCTTTGCTTGTGAGAGATTATTTGGCAAAAATAACACCGTTATCATGCTTCAGGCACCGTATTGACCAGATTTTTTCCTCTTTCCAAGATTGAAGAGACCCATGAAAGGACGGCGTTTTGCGACGATTGAGAAGATAAAAACCGAATTGATGAGAGAGCTCAAGAACATACCAAAAAGTGCATATCAAAACTGCTTCGAGGAATGAAAAAAACGCTGGCACAAGTGTATTATATCTGAGGGGGACTACTTTAAAGGAGATACAATAGAAATTGATGAATAAATATAATTTTTTGAGAAAAATTAAAATTCACCATATTTGTTGAACACACCTCGTACTGTTCTGCCTGAAGATTTGCACTACTTGCCGTTCGACTGTAGTCATTTGTTTTCTCTGTCCATGCTTCATTTGTGTCAAACCTGAGATCGGTAGCGATAATAATATGTGCAAAATTTACAGAATATCATCATCCGTTTTCAGTTATTTGCATGTCTATTGTTTTGCATTCATCATTCCCCTGAGACCTTCTCGCATTCTGCAGCTCTCTTGTTTGCATGTACGTGCAAATATGTGTGTTTTACTGCAAAGTAATCAGTATTTCCGCTTTATACCCGTACAATAGAATCTACTTGAACGGAATAAAAAGAAGTCAAAACAGAATTTTCAGAAAAGTATGAGAAAAGAAGAATAATTACGGACGCAAGTACGACGATATGTAAAAGTAAACGGAAATGTTTAGAGTGACATAAAGATATGCCCTATGAGTAGGCAATGATTGATTCAAGAAATCTGTATCTTCATTGTAGATGGCGTATATTTTTTGGAATCGCACTCGATTACATCTGTACGGCAATGAAAATGACAACAATGTGGTGTAATGAAGTGCGGCACTTGCATTTACGAACATATACATACATGATCAATATATGTATGTACATTTCAATTTCAAAGTCATGACATCGAATTCGCAAACGTTCACAAGAAAATGATAAAATGAGTAGTTAGTAGAGTGTGTGCTGAGTGCTGCTGTTCGTTTGGTATATTTGGAAAAGGCAATGAATTGTATTTAATAAGATCGTTTGTAATGTCATTGGATATTGTGTGTTTATAGTAATGTGTGTTCAACTGGTACTCGTTCAGTAGATAATTCTATAAATGTTCGTTTCATTGTCATCTGTAGTAGAATGTAAGTAATTGTGCGAGTTGTATTGTGTTATGTTGCTCCAATATATGTTGCCTTATCTGTCATTTGACCCTAATTATAGAGCGAACAAACAACAATTGAATGTTGCCTCAAGTTGGCCGTAGAAAGACATTGATGTCAAGATACACCAGCTCTACACATCATACTATGTAAGAGTTGTAATTGATCGCAACCAATTTTTGTGGGACCACAAAGAGCACGTGGAAACTTTTCAAAAAATGTTCAATATTCACAATTGAGAAAATTTGCGGCGTTTAAGGTGGCCTTTGATAGCTCAGTGGAATTAGCGTAGACCAAGATAGATGAAAAACAAACGACAGTATCTCAAAAACAAATGTAAACAAATAATGCTGCCATCACAAAATGGAAGATAGTTGGTGGATGAATATTAATTATAACAGCATAAAAAATTCAGAACATAAACCTTGGAACCCATAAATTAATTCTCAACAATCGGGATATCGTGACCCGCTAATCGACGGGCAATGGTAAGTACACTCGACTAACGCACGCTCGCGTGATTGCTGGTTCAATCCCCCATACATTCATTATTTAAGCGGCGATTACCTCAATTTGTCCGACGAACAATTCTAGTAGCTGAGTAATCGACAAGCCTAGTAAATGCCACTCAAATTAGCTAGATAAATTGAAGCGATACTTAAAAGAGAAAAAAAAATGTGCAACAAATTATTTTCTACTTATCATTTTGAAATATTTATCAAGTATTCAAAGATAGCTGAGGCCATAGTCTTAAATTCGATCTTCACAAGCTTTATTTGAAAGGGCTTTTTAACTGTAAAATCACTCTTTGTAAACAGAAACAGATGGTAGTCACTTGGTGTCAAGTTTGGTTTGTAAGATTGATATACAACAATCTCCCAAAGAGGATAATTGCCTCCTTTGCACGTCTCAAATGTTTACCGAACGGGTATGGGTCCGAACTAATACCTTATATTACGTATATAACAAGGTCAGTGTTAATGATGATATCTCTCCCCTTCAGAATCGAATGCTTTAGAAAAACTGTAAGGGAGTAAGTTCTTAATAATAATATTTTATTCATTTATTAATACTTTGGCATGGAACGTTTTTGTCACTTAAAGATAGAACTATTTCCTGATGAACTCTTTCTAATTTACAATTCGTATTCTAATGACGTCCTTGCTGGGCGTCTTATGACTAATCTGACAGACTGATCTACCCAACGACTTCGAACGTTGGTCAATCAATTATCTCAACGTTCTATAATTGGGTATGATTTTTTCAACACACAGACTTCAACTTCCAAGTGAACTGCAAGAAGATGCAGGGATTAACAATAGTGTTGCACTCTGGTAACTGAACATCACAAAAAAAAAATTCTGCAAATAATTGATTAAAGAACTACTTACTCGTATATTGTCCGAGAACTTGTACTAGTTGTGGTTCTATTATAGATGACTTCTATTTAAGATCGCCCCAAAACCAACAGGTTCTTTCACGCAAAGCTAAAACATAAAACTGCAGTTTTGAACTACTTCTGTAATATATTAATTCAGAACGCAATGTTATGTTGTATAGAATTTTGAATTTTGGCTTGCTTTAATTTTTCTACAAATGGTTCCTTTTTACACATGGTGAGAAAAAATGATGCAGAAAAAATATTTCGTACAAAGTTTGTAATTATTTCCAATGTGTACTGATCACATAGAAGACCTAATAGTATGAGTGTGCATTACCACAGAATTTATTCTAGAATTGATGCTGCTGAAACCGATTCCATAAAATTCTTTTACAAGGATTTCTTGATATCTAAACAGCATTCAGAAAATCTATAGAATTGTACCTAATTTTCTGAACAGGGGTGTGTGTTTTTAGCTTTTATATTTGTCACTACTCTGCAAAGTTGGACCTTTCCAAGAGTTTTCCAAATGTCTTTCAAAAGACACTGTTATTTCGTTGAACATAACATGTTTGAGCACGTGGAAAAGAAGATTGCGTTGCCCAAACATCTGTCTAACCAGATGCTGTAAGAATTGCTTATACGTCAAGTTTTTGAACTAGTGTAACATTGAGAATTTATGCGTTTTGTTGTTATGAGTACTTCCTTCCGTTTACTCGCCTCGAGTGACGATATCGACGGCCCAGCAGTATCGCCGCATGGTACACGTGGTGTTCACGCTATGACGACCGCTAGCATAAATAGACCCGGTGTGTTTATGATGTGGCAAACGACAATGCGTTCGTTCTACATCTGCTTTGTATCCGTTCGCGTCTGCACTTTATTGGGGGTTATTGATACCAGCTCCGATATCGAGACTTGTTTATTTATTATTTATTTATTGCAATGTGTACCACCTATTCAAGATGATGTTCGTTCTTCGTTCAATAATTGCAATGACGGATGAAACCTATGCAAGTTGTTCTTTGCAACTAACCGTTGCCATGATGGAAGACGTAAGGAAACAAAGAAAATATAGAAAGGAAAGTCAAAACTTGTTTATTGGTTTGTTGTTGGTGTCATTTCTGGTTTTCTGGATGTTCTCGTGTTGCATCGATGGCTGGCTGATTGTGAGCAGGCAAACCCCGTTGTATCCCTGCCACAACAAGACGATGGTATATTGCCTGCCAATGTTGGTGCTTTTGCTCTGGTTTTGCGGTTCTAGTAAACGTACACCTTGTACGTGCGTTTAAATCGATTTCCGGTCCGCAACATGTACATTAGTGCACTCACATACGCAGATGTCTGTTTTGTTCTTCATCATCTCTGTTTTTTTTTTTTTTTTTTTTTTTGGTTTTGTATTACACTTGTGTGATGCGGTCGGGGTTGTTCACATAATTTCTTTTGAGAGTCTCAATTGATTTGCTACACAGGCATGGTAAATTCGACAGTATAATTTTTTTGTATGCGACTAAACGATAATATTTTATCGCTGGTGCATGCAAAATATCTTGACGTCACTTAATAATTTTCAATAATGTTTAAGAAATCGTGGCTGTCTTCTTTTCTCATGGTCGACCTTCCAACATTTCCGATGCTTACATGAATAAACACAAGCGGTGATGTTATATTTAAAAAATGTTTATCTGATTATTTTTAATTATATAAATATTTATTTTCTATGGTTGAGTTGAGGTTACCCACAATTCATTAAGTTTTATGCACATACATTCTTTATTGATTGGTATATGTTATGAACGAGTAGAATTGCTTCAAAAGAATCGTAACGTGAAGCAAGCTATCGTTACAATGTTATTAATATTATTAAAATATAATTTTTCACTTAGAATTCATTAGTAATCTTTAGTTCACCTCTTAAGTTCACGAAGCATGTTCTACCAAAACAGCGACTTGTCGGAGAATACAAAGTATTGAATTCGTATCCGATATTTCACCTCTCCCGCCAGTATTCAACACAAACCGCCAGAAAGTTATTATGATTTGTACATCGAACCTTAAGCTAGATACTATGTCCTATACAAGAAGTAGAAATTCCACGAGACATTGTTCCCTCGTTAAAAAAACTTAGCCGCATTGCCAGCTTTTCTTGTATTAATTTCCATCACAGAAATCGGAACAATTGATGTTTTTCCATCATAATGTGTTCGACCGTATATTTGTAAAATTGTTAACTTGCTTCATTTTTTTCATTACTATATCAGTTTCAAATTCATAAATGTGTCACCAGACATATTGCAACGTAAAAATTTACATTATTCCGACTCCAGTGTTGGAGATTAAAAAAAAAGAGATTGGCGTTGGCGCTTAAGAAAAATGTTCTTGTGAAAAAACATGGTACTTGTCTGGTGGAAAAATTTAGCTTCAAGTTCAACGACCATTTTGGCTTTATTTATTTAATGAGGCCTACATTTCATGAAATTCTTGAACATTTTCTAACACAATTAATGTCTTGGTATCGATAGAAAAGTATCGATGCTCTGCTCTGTTAAATACTCAAACGGAATCAATCGATATCAACAAATTATCAAAGAAAGAATATCGATGCTGTCAAATAAGTAAAGTTGTGATAAATTTTAATCTGCTAAGGAAACAAAACGTTTATAGCTCATTAGTTAATACTTAAAAGTTAATAATAACTTAATAACCAGTATATTAATAACTAAATAAACTGTTCATTTGTTAGACCGATCACTATGAAATGATAATAATACTGCAGGATATAGAAATATTTGTTTAAAACAATGATATTATAACAAATAAAAATTCTTTTTCCATGACGTCCAATTTTTCGTACAATTTAATGCTTGTATGCAAGGTCTGTGTAATGCTTATATGTTTCCCCTCCGCCATGAAGAGAGGAACCTCTTGTTTTGGATAGAGGTATGTTAGTGGGATGCAGACTTTGGGTACATACAGGGATATACGCTGGAAGTGTTGCCAACCAAGCAACCAAACGGCTAATGACAGCGCGCTCATTTTTTGTTTTTCAAGCTAAAGAACTGTAAAATATCGACTGAAAAGACGTATCGGTGTAAATGTACTTGATGCAAAAAAAAAAAATGGTACTTTTGGTCTTAATTTCCTCGTAATGAAAATTGGGCAAGAAAATCTTCAATAGTTATGCCAATTGGGAAACTTTTTCAATTATTATAGTTTTCCTAAATCGAATATGGAACACAATATTATAATACATATGGATAATACTTATGGATTGAAAAAAAAATATTGGTATGGAAACCGTTAAAGCATTTTTTATATCATTCACGGGAATTATTCAGTCAAATAACTGCTTATGGCTTCTACAATGCGATTTTAATGGCTGTTAACATTGTAGTGAAGTTATAGGGTAGGATTTGGTATGAATTTACTTTCAGTGCACCCATATTACAAAATGCTATTTGTTTAAGTGCTTGCAGGGAGAAATATTGAAATTGAATTTAGAAAGAAAAGCCAAACTGTGAAGAACCAACGAAATGAAATGCTATTTGTTATGTATGCTGTAAAAAGCCTTTGAAATTTGCCTTTTTCGTTCTTTCTGCAAATCTGAACAGCGAACAACTGATATTCTACGCTTTCTGTCTCTTCCTCCTAATCGAAATAATTTGAAAATTCAGAGAGCAATATTCAGGCCAATATTATAACTTTATCATTTCTCTCCAATTTAATTTTTTCGAAAATTGTAGGAAATCTAAGCTATATTACAATATCATGCCTAGACATTCAATTACTGCTTACGACCAATTGATATGATTTCGAAGCTTCCAACCACAAAATGTTGGACCAATGTGAGGCGTAAAGTAAAATCTTCAACGTTGCCTGCAATATGTCTTACATGTCCTCCTTCATAAACATATGTGATGAATAAACTAAACATTCTTTTGATTGAAACAAAACTTCAAGATTAGAATCGCTTAATCTCATGAACAACGAGGATCGACTCCGAAGTACTGGCGAAGGCCATGAATTTGCTTTAGAAATGAGTTTCCAACAGTAAGTCAAATGCCTGGGAATGATTAGTTATGCGTCTTGATTTTAAATGTATTGAGTGCTTTGTCAATCGCATGTTACCTATGTAGAGATACATATAAACAGATGTATTTTGCGCATATGCACATTCGATTTCAATTTCCGTTCCTAATGTTCTTTGTTGTCACGTATCTGCATTACAAAATACCGCTCTGATTTTATTGTCAATATCTTTTGGTGTTGTTGTCTTTCAATGAGCGTTCCTTGCGCATTCCGACTTCGAGAGGAAGTCACGTTTACGTTTCCTCTCTAGTGTGTTATTGCTTTATCAATTACATCAATTTTTCAATTCACTGACGACGTATTAATACGACTTAAGTACGTAATTTTTGTCGATTTGGTATTTGTATTTCTACCATAATTAGTGTTAATGTGACGACCGGCAGACAACTCTTCATACTACCTCAAGGACGTTTAAAGTTGTCGATTGGTGTCATGAAGCGGAAGTAATTTATTTTGGACAATGTAATCGTGCACGACATGAGTTGAGATTGATTTTAGTACTGCAAAATCATCATTTGTTAATTCCCACTTAATAGCTATTATCACGCACTTTGCACTCCGTGGTCGTTAAAGTCACTCACTCTACGTTGTGCCCTTTAGCTTTGTATGATGCAATTTTGTAAACGAGTAACGTTTTTGTTATGTTCTTGCAGGTGAAGCTAAAAACCTTAGCAGCCGTAATGCGGCAAACACAAGTTGCAGCACACAAGGTACCCGAGATGTATACTGTACGATCGCCTTGGATCAGGAGGAAATATGTCGGACGCCCACCATTGAACGAACGCTGTCGCCCTTCTTCGGCGAAGAGTATCAGTTCAAGATACCACGACGTTTTCGATACTTATCGGTATACGTGTGGGATCGAGATCGGCACATGAAGCAAGATAAGCCGATTGGTAAAATAGCCATTAAGAGAGAAGAACTGCATAAGTACAATCATAAGGATCATTGGTTTTCCCTGAGGCCGGTTGATTCGGATTCCGAGGTGCAGGGCATGGCCCACATTGAGGTGCAATTCGAAGAAGCGCCTGCCCAGATCCACGAACAACGTATAAATTTACTGCGACCTAGTGAGTACGATCGCAATAACAGTGAAATAATCGAGGAATTAGTTCAACAACATCAGGCCCTGCAGAACGATTACAAAGAGAACAGTGAACTGAGCAACATACAACGAAATAATGCACAGAAACATCGAAGTACAGGTGGCGTTGGTGGTATCTTTGGCTTCCACCATCATCATCACCAGCAGCTGCAGCAGAATAGCATAGAGCACGGCACAAACTGGAAAAACGTGTCATTGTCAGTGACAAATGGCAAAAATTCACGAGTCTTAATCCGCGTGCCAGAGTGCATAGACCTGCCGAAAAAGAATGGAACCTGCGACCCGTACGTGGTATGCACCGCGGTCTATTCAAACAAGCGTCAGATATCGAAACGCACAAAGTTGCGCAAGAAGACCGTAAATCCAGAATTCGACGAGACGATGAGTTTTGATCTTTGCATAGATGCTGAAACGGCGTCGTCGGGTAAATCTTCACAATCCCAGTATGATTCCAGTAGTGGTGGAGGGACGATCAATTCCAATAAGGCTTATACCATATATCCCGTCGGCGGGGCTGATCTTTGTGAGATTACAGTGGCGGTATGGCATGACGCCTCCGGTATGTCGGATAAGGTATTCCTGGGCGAAGTAAAAATACCAATGCGCAATAAGCAACAGCAGTCTTCTGTACAACCAACTGCCTGGTATTATCTTCAACCGAGATCGCTGACGTCGACTGCGCGGTCGGTGAATTCATCGACAGCACGTTCCTGTGCTACCCCGCCAGGCACAAGGCTAAGTGGCGACAGTACAATAGGTTCGTTGCGTCTAAAAATACTTTACACCGCTGATCATGTATTCCCTCTTGCTACCTACGACGATCTAATGAATCTTTTATTGGAGTCCGTAGAGCAGCGACCCATTACGCTGTCATCTGTCTTTATACTGGGGGAATTGGTCTCATGCAAAACTGATGTATCCCAGCCACTGGTGCGGCTTTTCACGCACACGGGACGCATCGCACCCATAATCAAGGCCTTGGCCGATCACGAGATTTCCAATTTAACCGACGCGACAACCATATTTCGTGGCAATACTTTGGTATCTAAAATGATGGACGAGGCAATGCGTTTATCGGGTCTACACTACCTGCATCAGACACTGAGGCCCGTGTTAGCGCAAATACTCGCTGAGAAAAAGCCCTGTGAAATCGATCCGTCCAAAGTAAAAGATCGTTCAGCAGTCGACACGAATTTGCATCATCTGCAAGAGTACGTGGAAAGAGTGTTTGATGCAATCACTAAGAGTGCTGTTCGTTGCCCCAAAGTGTTGTGCCAAATTTTTCACGATTTGCGTGAATGTGCCGGTCGTCACTTCCCACACAATCGTGAGGTTCGTTATTCCGTTGTATCTGGTTTTATATTCCTGCGCTTCTTTGCACCAGCAATATTGGGACCTAAGTTATTTGACTTAACCACAGAACCATTGGTGGGTATAAATTAAATTAGTTTAGTTTAAATTAGTTTCGGCTGCCGGTACTACATAATCATAACACAATCTCTATCTGTCTATTAACCACTTTAGGACTGTCAAACAAATCGCACTTTGACCCTAATATCGAAGACGATACAATCACTGGGAAATTTGGTTAGTTCACGTTCGTCACAGCAGCCCTGTAAAGAAGAGTATACCGGCCAGTTGTATAAGAAATTCTGCACAGAGAAGCATGTTGAAGCCGTGAAAACCTTTCTAGAAAATATCTCCACGCCCTGTATCGACGAAAATGAGCCCGCGCATGAATCCAGTAGTTTATTTCCAGTCGGTGAAAGTAATGTGGAACCAGTATTACTTAAGGAAGGGTAAGTCAGCCATCTTTTGTTTTTGTGTTTATCCAACTATCTTTGGAAGAGTTCATGTTTAGTTAAATTTAAACAGTGGTGCACAGCATTTTAACCCATTCTTGTTTCCATTTTTGATCCCTTTCCTTCTATACTAACTACTACGTTCATACCATACAACCAAACATATATATACACACACGCTGCAAACGCAAAATTAATCCAATGTCCATATCCTCATGTACATCTTTCGAAATTACACACATATCCTAAAACTACACATCTCATAATGTTATTACCTAAAGCGAGTGGTAAGCAGTTTTATCATTTGTTATTAGATAACATAATGTTTGTAAGTGAGAAATTTAATTTATGCAATATGCGTTATCTTTGTTTGCATTATTAGCATGATGACCAAATATCCGCAGTGCCGCAAACGTTTCGGACGTCGTCCTTTCAAACAGCGTTACTTTCGCCTAACAACCCAATCTTTAAGTTATGCCAAATCCAAAGGCAAACACCCAATCTGTGATATACCCTTGGCGGAAATTGAACGTGTGGAACAGTTGAATGAGAAAAGTTTTAAAATGCAAAACTGTTTTAAGGTAAGTGATTTTGGAATTCGTTGGTTTGTAATTAATGCTGGTTACATTGATACTGTATAGCATCAAAAAAAAAAAAAAAAACTTTTTTTAGAATAGAAATCTTACTAGACAAAAATTGTTTTATACAGTACACACAGAAGTTGTTAATAAAAAAAAATCTGGAAGAAATATATAAGGGTCGGCGCTCGATTGATGTGTTAACAATTAAAGATGATGTATTTTTGTCAATTTTGATCTTTTTTTAACTTCAGTATATATAGTTAAAATTATTCAAATCTTAAGAAAAATATGTTATTGTTCGATGTAGTCACCTTTGGCGCAGATAATAGCATAAAGTCTAATAGGGAAGACTTCACGCGCTGCACGAATGTGGACTGATTGTACTTTGTTCTATTCTCGACGAAGAGCGATCTTTAGGCGCTGACAGTTATATTTTTTAGTTCACACTTTGGCCTCTAGAATGGTCCATGTGGCAAAATGTATTGGGTTTAAGTTCGGGGAATACGGTAGCCATTGTTGTGAAGAAATAAAGAAATTTGTTGACTTACCTTTACTCCCTGTTCAATGAACACAAGTTGTGAACGTACTGTGGGTATTACTACTCTTGGTTTTGCAGTGCAATTTGCTGGTCTAAATTGTGTACGTCCAACCACACACGATCGTTTTGTTTGTTGTTAAATATTACTGAACAGTAACAATTTTTTCATCAGAATAGTCCAAATTTTCGGGCTCGGCACTAATGTACAAGTGTATCAATGCATTTGCTCTCACTAGGCGAATTAGTTTTTATGCAGATGTTAAATTTTAAATTTTTTGTAGTTTGTTAATCTTTAATCGTTGTTCATTTGTTAATATTCGTCCCATGCCATGAGCAGACACATTGAAATTATTCGCCAATTGAACTGCACTTAAACTTTCGGATCATTTCCGGTGATGTTGCTGTTTTTGGATATCCTCCACCTTTTATTCGCATGTAAATATCGTTGCTCTGTAACAATGGCTGGTTGCGATTTTCCAGCCAAATGTAAAGTAATAATATTGCATTTCAATTCCATTTGGATCACATTTTATTACTGCAACGTAAAACGATATGTTTTCGTAGGCTTGTAGACAACACAACAGACTGACGCTGATCCAAAAATGAGCGCGCTGTCATTAGCCGTTTGGCTACTACAGCAGCGTCTTATACGAGTATGCACATTGTCTTATATGTACAAGGTATAACTTTGAAAATTTATTTAAATCTGAAGAAATTGCTTAATCGACCAGATAAGGAATCTATATACTATTTTATAGTCGATTTTCATATTTAAATGAAGAAAGTCTCGGGCTTTTTTTTTGGCGTTTGTTTACCAGTTGACCAAAAATTGAGTTGAGTTGTGAAAATAGAATGTTATTCTACCAGCAGCTCTAATTATTAACATAAATCGCCTCTTTAAATGTTTTGCTTACGGTTAAGTTAAAAAGAACAGAATAAAGATAAAAATGAGGATCTTTTCGAATCTTTTCGTTATAAATTGTGAAAGAGTCATGCGAGCGCTTCGAAAAAAGTGTTTTCGAGATCACTGATTAAAGACTGTGATTGTCAGAGTTTTGGCTGGGGGCGCTCAAATTTGTTTTTCAAAGAAAAATGTCGAAAACAGATTAAACGGTTATACATTTAAGCTAATATGATTCCGATTCCGAATTAATGAAGTTAACTGATTCACTTTTTTAAACTCACTTCTTTTACTGTTTTCTTAAATAATTTTGTTAACGATTTCAGTTAAGTATAAAATTACA
>JAHXMU010000154.1:197881-255071 GCA_019455685.1 Philornis downsi | reverse complement strand
TTGTAAGTTATGAGGTTGTAATCAAGTTCCACGATCCATCCTCATGATTTCCATAGAAAGCGCTGACGCCTGTGTCTGAGATTGGATCTAGCTAAGTGTGCATGGCCATCTGCTTCGAACTCCCAATTTATAGGATTACTTTACATACTTTCTCAGAAGATGTTCAGCACATTGCTGAATTAATTCTAATAGCACTCGGTCGGATACTAACCTTAGATTTCTTACTACATATTCTCTGTTATTGTTAAAATTCCGTGCGGAATAATTTCAGTTTATGAAATATTTCAAGACTCAATGTGAGCTCAATTGGAATGAGCTGTTATTTACATTAAGCAGATCTATCATTGATATTTATAAGAAAACAATAATAAAAATAATCCGTTAATTTACAATTTCATCTTTTGCAGGTCGTACGTAAAGAACGCTCTCTTATTGTACAGACGACAAACTGTGTCGAAGAGAGGGAATGGATCGATTTATTGCACAAAATATGCCTGACCAATTCCATACGTTCGCAATATTTTCATCCGTCGGCTTTTGTGAATGGCGTGTACAGCTGTTGCGATCGTTCCGACGAGAATGCGCCAGGTTGCAAAAACGTATCTGCCGAAGCGATGGATTATTTCCAAATGGATTTAATAACCGCATTGGATCCAGCGTTAGATTTACAGCGCATACACACGCTTATTATGTCCCATATGCCTCAATTAGAAGCTTTCCTCGATCAAGTTGGTGGCTTTCATCATCTGCAGCAACAGCACAATCCACTGGTAGCAACGGCAATGTCATTGCAACAGCAGTCTCCCCATGCATATAGCAAGTTTAAGGCGACCATAGTGCAACTGCGAGAGGTCGCGTACGTGATTGATAAGGACCATCGAAATTACAAGCAGGGTATAGCGCGCGAATTGAAATACGGCAGTCGGCAGGCACCGATAGGCGATGACAATTACTTGCACATGATGCGCACAGCTGGACACATGAACCTGCAACAACAACAGCAGCAGGTGTTGCCCCAAATGCAGTTAGTGATGGCATATCCATATCATCAGCAGCAGCAACAACAGCAGCAACAGCACCAGCAACAACAACAACAACATGGCAATATGAATGCATATTTTATGCACAATTTGCAATCCTCATCGCATCAACGTCAACAGCAGCAACAACAACTTTCATTTTATCAACAACAACAACAGCACAACAATCAGCATTTAATGCGCGCCGCCGTTATGGTGCACCACCATTCTTCCGCAACACCATCCTCCAGTAACTCTTCCACCACTTCAAGTGTAGCCCCAACTGTCACACCTACTTCCAGCATCTACTTACGTGAAAAGCTTCAAGCTGAACGCTATGCGAACAAATGTTAAAATACGAATGCTAATTATAAAACATGAATAATGGCAGGCCTTTATTATTACTATTGTATTTAATCATTTATTATTATCATTATGGTACTTACCACCAACAAACATCCTCTTCCTCCACATGCCTTCCACAAAACACCAAAAGTCTGTCCTCCGAGCATCATAAACTATTCTCCTTAGATAGATATTTCGAAGCCTCCAAGAGGTTATTCTAAAACTAACAGTATTGCATTAAACAAATATGCTAAGTGTTATTTGTTCTGCTCTAATTCGTTTTAAATTTATTTACATTGAAATCTTTTATAAAGATGTCAAACATGTGTCGCTTAAAAAGAAACACATTTCAAGCTATGGCAAATTTCTTTGCAACCATATGTTGTAAAGCAAAATAATTATGTCGAGGTTTTTAGAAGAAATAAAACAGTCAAATCAAGTTGCCCTTTCTTTGTTATAGACAAACGATTTTGTTATTACATCTTCTTTTAAACTGCAAAAAAAAAATCTTTTAAACTGTGTGTAAAATTTTCCCATATCCCGTTTGTTCATAAATAGACTAAATTTCGTACACGTATTATGTTTTTGCGAATGATATATTTAAATTCCAAGCCCTGAAAATGCTAGCAGTAATCGTGACAGCATTACTGAAAACGCAATTTGATTAGGGACTTAAAAAATCAATTCAGTTTTATTTTTCAATTGCAATTTATTTATTAATCAATCCACGCCCATACTGGATTATGCATTGATAGAATGCATTGATTATTTCTTGGAAAAAGTATAGATTAGGTAATGTAGCAGATAATACATATATCAAAATACTCCATTTTAATTTGGTCAATGCCTTTGCATACATCAATTAATGTATAGGAATATGGGGTTTTACCGTATGTTACATTTGCAGACATTAATTGTGTTTTATTTACAAGCTAGTGATTTTAGCTAGCCTGGTGACAAATAAATCGCATGTGTGTTAAAGTTTATTTATGTGCAAGTGCTTTCCTGTTCTTTTTATTGGCTTTGTTGAATAGCGTGGCATCTTCCTGCAAACGTTGGCGAGAAACCGCATATCTTATGCCCAAGATACATGAGTTCAAATTAGTCATCATCATTTGTAATATTTATTGTTTCTTTTAACGCAAATGTCTTCTTATTTTATGTTCTATAATACAAGAAAGTTTGTTTATCTATAACATGCAATGAAAAGGGGTAAAAAACATCGTTTTAGTTTTTCGGGATCTCATTGTATTTAGAAGAGTCACATGAGGAACATCAATACACAGTTCGCCTAGGCAATTTCAATTACAATTCAGCTACAGCTGAAACAAACATTAATGTAGCTTCATTATCACAACCCAACAATTTAAATTGCGAACGCGTGGTTTTGGCTGCATTTTGATTAGAACCACCGTTACATTATTATTAAAGAGTTTCTAGCCAAGTATCTTCTTGGTGTTTATAAATATTTCTAATATTCAATATTAAGTTCACCATTCCATAGGAAGTAGATCAGTTTAAAAACCATATTTTCTTATTTAAAAATTTTGATTATAAAGTGTATCGAATGTAATCAACATTGAGTAAAATTCTTCAAAATTGGCACTTGCTAATCACTATTTTACAATAGTAAAAAATTACTCCTTTATAACATCTGTTTTTTTTTTCTGTGTTTTGCGGGATTCCTCCAAATTGAAAAGTATTTGGATTCAGTAATATGAACATTGATCTTAGACGTTCGTTGAAGTGAAGCTA
The DNA here is from genome assembly GCA_019455685.1 of Philornis downsi. Classification (NCBI taxonomy): domain Eukaryota; kingdom Metazoa; phylum Arthropoda; class Insecta; order Diptera; family Muscidae; genus Philornis; species Philornis downsi. The sequence goes on along the minus strand of JAHXMU010000154.1, from coordinate 251,952 downwards.
TAATTAATTTTTTTTTTCATCTTCTATAGGTTTTATACTTTTTAGTTTAATATTTTCTTTACTAGACTTGCTGCCTTTTCAAATTTGTATTATATCAAGTGAAGCTAAAGGAAAGGATGTCCTACACTTATCGATTTTGCAAGGACTTACTGTTGCGGAGTTTTGTCTTCAAAATAAGATAAATCGTAGCAAATGACAAGTCAATTGGTTTTTTTAACCCACACTTTCTATCATGATGTACCACACCTATTTATAGATGAATTCTAAGAAAGTTTAGTCTTTTGACCACTCGTATCACTGCCATAATGTTTTGGAAACCATAGGCATTGGATCCCTTATTTAAAACAAACGATAGAAATCTTCCAAGATTCAAAACAAAGAACTTTGTGACTGTCTGCATGTAATTTTATCTAACCGCCGGCCGTATAAAACATTTTATGCGATTTTAGTCAAAATTATAGTAGATATATTTTTAAATACTCGCCATACTGTGTAGTGTGATTATAAAAAGAATAGAATGGAATGAGTAAAACTTAATTTTAAAATGCTGTTTCTCTGATATTTCTTTTTTCGACTTTTATTTCACTTCATTTGTAGAAGTTAGTTTTTATATAGCGGAAATGCATTTAAGTTTTGAAGCTAAAATGAGCACACGATAAATTGAAACCTCTTGTCTCCAGCATAGATTTATAGGAAGTAGTTTGTGCTGCCGTTGGACGTATGACAATCATCATTATTTTCATTCAACAACAAAGGAACCCCCAGAAAGAAGTAATGTATATAAATTCTAAAAAGCTTAAAGTTCAAATTATGTATAGAATATGTTTGATTAAAAATTACAAATAATTTTATATTGTAAGTAATACCTTATTTACTTTATATATAATACATAGTATATATTTTACAGATAGACTAACTCTAACCTAATAACACATACACAAATATTTATTTACAACTCCAATGAAAAAAAAATGACAAGAAAACCACAAATATTTATACATTTCTATATACTTCTAAATAATATTATGCTATAACACGAGTTGTATGTAAATAAATTTGCATAATAACAACAACAACAAAATAATGTACATTTTGTACTAAACGTATTTAATACATCTCACCCATCTTATCATTATTTGTTTAGATTATTTAGATTGTATTTAACGTTACTCTTTCGCATTAATATTACTCTTACTTTGTATTAAGTACAACAAACTACTATTTATTTTATACACTTGATGTCTGAGCACACAACGACGATGATGAAGATTAAAAACATAAATTGAGAAAGCGATAGTGATTGCATTTTCTTTTTTGGAAATTTAACACTTGCCGAAAAAGAACCAAGGAGTATAGAAATGTGGGACACGGCGTGTTCTGCATGCCATTCAACTAAAATAACGTCTGATGGTGGAACAAAAACACAGATGAATGATTACTTTAACACACAAAAAAAAAAAAAAAAATAATTCTAAATTTTTTACTCCAATTTGTTATGCTATTAAGTTATTTTTTATTTCTTTAGTTGTTAAGAGCAGATATTTAGTTATATATTTATATTGAATTATGTGTATGTGTATGTTTGATTAACAACATTTTTTAATTACAGTGGCGGAAGCACTGACAAATCCCTTAAAAAATACAAATAAGTTTTTTTTCCAATGCAGTTCAATATTTTGTACAAGATATTTATTTTATGTTTTACAGTGCTAAAATGCTTACCTACAATTTGTTCAACAGAGAAAATGGAGTGGAAAGGGGAGGAGGTATCAATAATACTCAAAACGCGAACCTGGCACTCAAATGCCGATTCAAATACTGCTGACATAAATAGTATTTTTTTTTATATACAAATATGTACGAAAAATTTGTTTAAACTCACCGTAAAGAGTGACAATTGGATTTGGTATTGTGGGTTTGCTGCAAACTTTTGTCTGGGAACGCTTCGTGCGATTTTCCTTATTTGCGTTTTTCCTGATGAATATCTTTATTTATTCATTTATTTTAGTTATTCATCCTAAAAAAAATCAGTAATTCTAAGCCTTTAAGGCCAAAAATGCGTATTTGATTTCGAAACCATTAATTCAAATTCTTCTACTAATTTGTAACATATCAGCCATCCTCATTCAATTCAGATTATATGTTATAAAAAACAGCCACTGAATCTTTTTTGAAACTTAATCATTATTTTTTATTATTCATAATCAATACGACGCTTTCATGAAATTGCTTATTTCACAATACGCTTTGAAGAAAGAAACTACTTGAAAGAACTTTTCAATTACTTCCTAAATGTATTTTTTTTTTTTTTTTTTTTTTTTTCAAACAATGCAGTCATTAATTAGTTCCAGAGTTTTTAATTTATCACTATCAGTAACATTGAAAACAGCTCCAAAGACGGGGTTTAATAAAATTTTGCTGACATTACTTTATGTGTATTTAGAACTTGTTCTACAATTTTTGCATAATTTCCAGTCCTGATCTATTTTCATGGGGGTTTTCAATCATTTATTAAAATTTATCATCTTGCACTTTTTTTATGTAAAATAATTGAAGCAAAAAGTCGTTTAAAATATTAGCTCCTCTCCCATATCAAACGATTTGTAAATTTTATTTCTCACCAAAACAATTTTTTTTCTTAAATTCAACAAAGTAATGGGAATTCAGTGAAAATTCCACATGAGGCGTATCAAAATTTAATGTGAAATATCCATTGATTTGTAAAGTAAGATTTATCGGACTATGGACATACTCCCTCCCCCACCCATAAACTCTTGAACATATTTGTATGAACATCATTTTTTTTTTAAAGAAATATTTAATATTTTATTTGTAAACTTTACTAATTAACGAACAACAATTAACTATCACCACCAAATAAAGTTTAGGCATTTTTATATAAATATTTTTTAGATTAATAAGAAATAATTTTCCAGAAGCAAATTTTGCAAAAGCGTAATGAGTGAATTTTTATTTAATTCTGTTTATCCACAAAGGCTTCCAAATTGCTTTTATTATTTTTAATTATGACAATCTTGTTTCTCTATATGTTGTACAGCATTTAAAAAAATGTCTTCCCTTGTTTATTTCCTCTTACATTTTCTGATTTGTAAGCGTCACCGTATCGCTTTAAAATGTTTTTCTTACTTTTAGCATTCCAATCAAAATTAGTTTAATTTTCTTACATTTTGCTTAAACCTCTGTATTCAGTTCCATTTATCTATCGGTCTGTTTTTTTGTTTTTGTTGTGTTTTAGTTTGTGGATTGTATTATAATTCTTGGTGAGAAAAAGTCAATAAATATTGACATAATTGTACATAGAAATGGTTACAAACGCATGCGGTCATTCAATCGGTTCAATGAAATTACGTTTAAATCGATTTCTTCATTTAGTATAATTTTATAATTACGTTTAATTTTTTTTGTTTATATGCAAAGTCTACTTAATTAAGTATATTTATGTTTTATTAATTGATTTAATTTAATTTAATAATACCTCTAATTGTAAATCACCCACTTTAAAAGAAGGACAATGCTAATTTTAGATTTACCTTTATTTTGGTACAAACAAACAAAACAAAACAAAATAATTTTGAAATAAAAACTAAATCATTATTAATTTCTTATAACACATTTCAGTTTGTTTTCATTTATTTTTAGTTATTCTGATTTGCAAGAATACATATTATTTGTTAGGCCTTTGAATACAAATTTTGGAAAGAAAAAAGCAACAAAAATTTGTGATACTTGTTAAAAATGCAATATATGTATGTATATATATATTCAGTACATTACTTATTATTAACTTGCAGATACGTAAAAATAAATATATTAAGGCAATGTACTAAATATTGTTGAATTATTAGTGATGTAACATTCTGCCGAAAATTCTAACTTTTTTCAATTGTATACAAAATGTTCAATCTTATTTTTATGTATTTGTTACTAAAAATACATACATTTATGCAAAACCTTATATTAGTCGTCCTTTAAATATGTATACATTTCTTTGAATTATGCATTTATTAGGCGTGATATGCACTAAGCCAATAATGGGAGCTCCAGGTCTGTTTTAAATGTTTTCACTTAAACACGTATGCTAAAAGTTAATTTGCTTAAATCATTCATATGAGCCCCAATTTTATTTATTTAATTTTCTTTTGTTCTGATGTGGGGCACATGTTGACTAGCAGAATTTGTATAGGAATATCAGTTAGGTGAACTGACTTATATATACGAGTATAAGGTGATTTTTTAATCGTAGTTCTTTTTTTACAAATCGAATAAAACACTCAAATTTGCATCAAATTTTTTATTGGAATCGATAAATTGGCTATTTCATTTTTAAATATAATTTCATGTAAATGTTGTCCGGAGCTCCGTCTCAAAATGTCTCAAAATTGGAAGGTCCAATTTTTCGTCACTTTTTCGAGCATTTCGGCCTGTATTCCACGAATAACGACTTGACATAACCCCACAAGAAATAATGAAGAGGCATTAAATCGCAAGATCTTGGAGGCCAAATCGAGAGATAAGCTGCTCACCAAATTCATCCCTCAACATCCATTGTTTCACGAGCAGTGTAGCATGTTGCGCCGTCCTGATGAAACCACATGTCAACCAAGTTCAACCCAGGCAAATGGGAGCAAAAAAAAAATCGCGTATCATGGCTCGATGGCATTCGCCGTTGACGGTAACGTTTCTTTCACGGTCGTCTTTGATGCCACCAGCCCATAAACCGCACCAGACTTTCGTTTTTCCGGGATACATCGGTAATTCATATATGGCATGTGGTTGTTCATCACTCCAAATGCGACAGTTTTGCTTGTGTACGTATCCGTTCAGCAAGAAATGGGCCTAATCGCGGAACACTATTTTTCGATAAAACAGCGGATTTTCATTGAGCTTTCGTAAGGTCCATTCACCAAAAATTAGACGTTGTTGTAGGTCATTCGTCATTCCATGATGAAATAGCAGAGTATACTGTACACTTTTCACTTTGGCAGATTACGTTTAAACGCCATTACCAACCAGTGCTGCCAACCTGAAGAACTTAAATATTGAAAAATCACCCTATACTTTCACTGAACGTCATTTTTGTTGGAGCTAATATGTGAAGGATGCCAGAAGGAGCGAGGAGAATTGCTAATTCCTTGTTAAATAATGTTAAAGCATAATAAATAAAAGCAAAATTATAACTTTTTGAACACCTCAACTTATGTATTATAGAGGAGGATTTTTTTTATTTTTTTAACTAAATCAGTCAATTTGAATGTTTGATATCGTAAGTAATTTGGCAATGTCAATCGTTACTCGCGAAATTAGGTATACTAAATGGCAAACACCTGATAAATTACACTGAATTGGGCTTCATTGAGGAATGTATCTATTTAATAGATATAGTGACAAGCGCTTGCAGTGCTACCGACTTCACGTTGATGTACCAACCAAACGGCTAATGACAGCGTGCTCATTTCTTAACAAGCGTCAGTCTGTTATGTTGTGTACAAGCCTACGGATATACATATGTATGTCGTTTTACATCGCAATAAAAAAAGTTATCGAAATGGAATTCAAACGCAACAGGAAAATCTCAACCAGCCATCTTTAATGAGATACGACGTATATGTACGTGTGAACAAAATGTTTGACAAGATTTTTTGAAGTCTCAGGTCATTGTCAATAAACCTAAACCGCAATCGACCGATGCCCATAAAGTCAACATAATTCAGGTCATCGCTAAAATTCACACGGATCTATGCTCAAAGTAACTGAAGATTCTTCCAGTGTTGTAATATTCCATTCATTATAGATGCATTTTGAATTCGTCACATGAAAGATATTTCAAAAGCATAGTCATTCTAATGGAGTTTCCGTCGTCCTCCATTTGGTGGGTTTAGAGATCATGGTTCATACGATGGCGATACCATGCGTTAACTATAATGGGTTTATACTCGTATATGTGTCTTTCGTCCAGTTGTATTAAAACCCAGGCTTTTGTGCAGCACGACATGACATGGTTTCTGGTACAGTCGGATTTTTGTTTGTCGTGAAAGGGCTTTGTCTTTAAATCGGTTACTTAGCCCATAGCAAGATCTGATTGTTAGCTATGCTCTTTTTTTATCCTCCCGACTGACACCAAGTAATTCGAAGCCAAGATAAACGAGTTCAGTTTTCTTAACTGCAGATTTTCTCATAACCTTCTTCTTTAACTGTACACTGAAGGGGGACACGAAAGGCTATGGCCCTGTCACAATCCTAAAATGGTGTAAAATGGCTCAGTAGGCTTCTTTTTGTCTATCTTTACTGAAAGGTTCGTGTGAATCAGTGTCATTCTATAAAGACGTATTAGCTTCGTACAAATACCAAGCGCTTTCATGACTAAATACATGGTACCTGTTTTTGTCGTTTCGGACTGCCGAAGGCAGCTTTATAGTCGATGAAGAAATGATATGTGAGGATCCGTTTTTCTTGCACATTCTCCATCTGGTAAATTATGGACTTACCAGGTCGAAAATCCATACCGATAAGTTTCGTCCGGAACAGATGAAGTAAGCTGTACTTTTTCACATATCAAACTCGACAGAACGTTATAAGCGAACATGCGCTTCGATCGCATTTTTTCGAACACAACACGTAACACTTTCAATGCAATCCAACTGACGTTTAGCAAGTGTTGCATGTTTGTTGTCAGCTTATCGCTCCCATCTTAAATAGCTGTGCCGGCAGGCCGTCAGCAACCACAACTGTTGTTCTTAAACTTTTATATTCCCATCCCGTTTAACTTGCGTTGGGCAGTCTATGCCATCGTCGATAATTAGCGTGATTTTCCTCTTGCGCGACCGTCTTGAATTTGTAGCTAATAGGAATGCCTTCTCTGTGCATCTGTAACCAAATATCGATCGTTATCCTTAAAGGAGAAGATCCCTATTCCACAACTTTTGGAATATTTTCTTTTTGGTAATATTTTCACCTCTGCCTCTGCATCTTTCTATATCTTCACTCAGCCGCTTTTTCTACAACCGTTTCTTCCTCTTTTTACGTCTGCCATTTATATTCCTTGTAGCGCTTCAATTGGCTGCGGTATTGCCATGTATGCAACATTATTTTACTCAGACACAATAGAACTTTCTTTACCGTTCCAGACCTTGTCAGAGCACGGGGTTTCATACCCAAGTACGGTTTCTGTGGTAGTACCCATCGAATACGCAATATGTAGCCACCGTGTATCAGGAGCACTACGATTAGCACTTTTTATCGTAGTAATGGGGAGAGTTTGTGGGAGTAGGCTGCGAATATCGAGTGAGAATAAAGCTTATTTGTGCTTGTTTATTAAGGCGTTTCACTCCACTCAATTTCATGCGTAATCTTCTGTAATAAGATGATGATACGCAAAACCACACCTTCCATCCATAATCACATGATCAGTCTGGTTTTTCGACTTATAATTAGGAAATAGCCAAGTTGCACTGTGGATATATAAATGGGCATCTGTTTCTAGTTACTATCAGGTTATGCGCTGTGGCGAAAGAAATCATTATAAACCATTTATCGAAAGTATTGAAAGCGTTATATAAAGATGTACTGAATCTCATAGGTAGATTAAAAGCAGTTCTTAAGGATTTATTCTGTGCCGATTGTAGAGCTTTTAGGCAGGTGGTGGACTTACATGCATACACGAAAGGAAAATACGACAAATGAGAGTGTATAAGAGACTTATATAGCATTGGCTTTAGCTTTACATTTATTTGTTCTTAAATTTGTACAAAATTCCAGATCCTGACGATATTTTGGACTTTAAGTCCATGATGTGTTTATACCACGACAGATTATAGTTAAGACAGACTTCTAAATAACGCACGCTTTCTGATTCTTCTATCACGTTACCATCAACATGTGCGATCATATTTGTATCATTAATAGAAAGTTTCGGTCTTAATCTCTTCTTCTTCTTTCGCCACAGCGCATAACCAGTAACTAGAAACAGATGTCCACTTATATATCCACAATGCAACTTGGCTTTCTTATTTGGTATTAAAATCTTTTATAATATTCCGTCGGGGCATATGAACAAATCACAGTAATAAAATATATTTCGTTTTGACGTTGATTATAGCTATGTATATGGATGCTAATAGGTCTAAATTCCTAGACAAGGTGTCTAAATCTCTTACAGGCAACAAATCGGCATTCGAATTCATGCGTTTCTGCATGTTAGCTATAGCAGATGTCACAGTTTTGGTCCAGTTCTCCTGGTGACGATGTCATCTATATATTTGCCAAAGGCATCCGCCAAACGAATAGAGGTACCTTCTATATATAGGATGGTCGCCCGAATTCAAATCATACTTTCCACCAGACATTGCTATATTTTACGCTAAGAAAATTTGTTTTTAAAGACAATGCCATCCTGGTTTTGTATTAGTTTCTAAAACTGAAATCGCTTATAACACAGTACAACAGCCAATCTGGGGGGTGAGAAATTCCAAGTCAGGGTGATGGTACTAGGTCAGTATAGTAAAATCCTCAAAGGGTTTCGCGTTCGTATGTGTCAGTTTTTTTTATGACCTTTTACATTTTTTCCTTATCTTGATGTTTTTTCGCTTAGTTGTAAAACTTTGGCAAAAACGTAGTTTGACATAACTCGAGAACGACTAGTTCGATTTTGCTGAAACAAATTGAGAAAAATTAAGAATTACATTTCCTTTAATCCACTCATATACTGTTTCTCTACCAAATCAACATTTTTGCAATTATAAATAAATTTATGAAGAAAATTTTGTCAACATTTTTTTTTTTTTAATCATATAAATCCCAAACGGAAAAAAGTGTCAAGTCTTATAACTTTTACGTAAGGCCACATAACCTATAAACAAAATGCGACATAGATCATAGAAATCGATTAACGCGTTCTGCTTTTATTTACAATTAAGTGAAGGTATCCCATTTTGACAAGAATATTGATATTTGTTTTTATTCAAAAAAGTGTCATTTATCGCGTTTTTTTATAAATTTTCCCCAATAACTCCAGACTTCTGGCCATAAACTACTAAAAAAATAAAGTAAACATTTTTATAATTTTTTATTTTTATTTTATTTATTTATTTTTATTTATTTTAATAAATATTGCCTAGACTTTTTCGATGGTGGTTGTTCGGGACTATTGGCATCGCATTCATCGCTGTCATCAGTTTCTGAACCACACATAATGTAAATGTGTGACTCCACTGCTGGCCCTTCTGCACCTCCTGAAAATTCTTTATCATCAGGATCATCCTTGTCTTGCCACACAAGCTTACTCCACCAGCAAATTTCCGCAATTATTGCACTCGGCGACTTTTTGCCTCTATATCTGTAAGTTTTTGTTTTATTAAAATGAGTTTGAAAAAATAAAAAATCAGTATTACCTCATTTCAAATGGCATAGCAACTTGATGATAGCGTTCGCCTTGTTCATCAGATTCGGTAGCCAATTGTTTGGTGAAGTAGTCCAGATGATGATGTAAATAATGGATTTTCAAGGACATGTGGACACCAATTTTTGAGAACGATCTTAACATCCTTGCGACAGAAACATCGTAGTTGGTAGAACGATGCTTTCCCAACAAGCCTTCTATTACTTCTTTGATTGCCTGCCATGCATCCAATTCAGCGTCAATCAAAATATTGTTGAATGCGTCACTTTTAATCAGCTTTCGTATATCTGGACCATTTAGTACGCCTGATTGGAAAAAATGAATTTGTAAAGATGGAAAATCATGTGAAATGAATGTGATATTATAACTTACCTTCTTTAATTTTACTTTCGCTGAGTCTCGGGTAAATTAGTTTCAAACACAAGAAAACTTCATCTCTTTTGGCGATAGTTTTAATGAAATTCTTAACAATTCCAAGTTTAATATGCAGTGGAGGCAGCGATATCTTCTCCTTCGGTACTAGAGGCTCACGAATAATATTGGCCGTTTGTAACCTGCTGTGCTCTCTGAGTTTCCATCCGTGGCATGCATATTGGTCACCGGAAAATCGTGTGTCCCAATCGCACAAAAAGCACATATATTTTATATAGTCGCTTTGAAGACCGCAAAGCATAGCTACAACTTTTAAATCGCAGCATATGCGCCACCTATGTTTGGCGTAGTTAACCATTTTCAAAATATTTTCCAGTACATCATATGTTTCTTTCGTTTCTGTACTATAGGCGATTGGAACTGAAGGTTTTTTATTGGTCTTATGCAGTAAAACTGCCTTCAAGCTGAGTTTTGAACTGTCAATAAATAATCTCCAGTCATCTGCTTCATATTTTATTTCCATTGCGTCCATCAATTTTCCTACATCCGGGCAATATGCAGAAGTTTTTCCATCATTCACAAGGAATAAACTTTGGGGTGTTGCCTAACGACTTCGATAAGCTGTGACTTTCACACCGGGTGCCAACAAATTGTTTGATTTCAAAAATCTTCCGATTTATGCTGTGTTAATTCCAATTTGGCAACAATTGAATCAAGCTTATTTTGATTTATTAAAATTGGCTCATGGGATACTGATGGCTCATATGGGGGATCATCACGTAAATCATATGTTGGAGCAGTCAAAGAAGATAAAATATCTGGGCTAGAAGCTTTTGGCACAGGAATGTGGTCCGAATGAGGCAATGGTGTTGCGGCACTTGCAACACCAACGTAATTATACGATTTTCTTATCCTTTTTGCGGCACATGCACAGCAATTCAATGGATTGTGACCTTCGCCAGGATTAGTCCAAGTCATTGGGATACCGAATGGCATACTTTCACGTCTTCTATTTTTCCAATCCATTAGACGGTTGTAGCAGCTTTTACACACTATATTTGGCACCCAATTTTTGTTCACTATAACATTTTGGTTGAAGTACATCTCGTATATTTGAACAAAATCAGTACTGAAATTTGCCCTTTTTTTATGTGTTGAGACATATTGACCGCAGCAGTAGCAAAAGCTATTTATAGATATATCTGGCTTGCACAGTTCCATATTCTATGACAAAATGAATGACAAAAATCGAACAATGAACACCTATTTATACTACGTATTTTTCAATATTTTACTGACGTTCTAAAACATGACCACACATGAATGTGGGTGCAATTTGTGTAAAAAAATCATGCAGGTAGCCAACAGAAAAAACCCAAATAATTTAATTGTCCGCGCACATTTATGACCGTTTTTCAGTTTTTTACAGCAACCATAAAAATCAAATAACCTTTTGTTTATTACTTTTTTTTTAATTCTGAGAAAATGTAAAAGGTCATAAAAAAAAATGACACATACGAACGCGAAACCCTTTGAGGATTTTACTATACTGACCTAGTACCATCACCCTGACTTGGAATTTCTCACCCCCCAGACAAAAACCCCAAAAATGTTCCACAGTGTAATATGTTCGATAATATATTTGTAAACGTGATGAAATAGTAATAAAAAGAGGCACAATTTTGCAGACATATTATCGAGCATATTATTGTTCTGACTTCAGTATTGGAAACCAATACAAAAAAGTTGGTTCGTGGAATTTTTACTAATGGAAATTACTTAGTATGTTGTTAATTTTAAGCCTCGGTTTATCACTTATTAATCGACTACCGCACTAGTTGAAAGTAGGCCAACATCAATACAAAATTTTTTCAATCGAAATCCGCATTGATTAACGTTTTGTTTGGAATAAAATCTCATAAAACTACAGCACCTACATACTTAAATATATGCTTGTATTCAAATAAGCAATTTATTGAAACTATTGCACCAAATAGGGGCATCTTTCCAAATGATTTTTTACATCGCATACACAAATATTATAATTAAGCTATACTTACATATATACAAAAATGTACTTTTCTATGTTTAACATATTGGTTTTTCCAATAATTTATTTTAAAATAATTTACTTACAACAATCAACTCTAGAAAAATATTAAAAATATTACTACATACATATACATACTCATATAGTGATCTTAGTGATAGAACGATGGTACTTAGCGAATGCATATGCACATGTATGTACATGTATGTCTATACTCATGAGTCTAAAACAGTAGACATGAATTCAATCTTATATTAATAAAAGTGATTTTTTAATCAAAACATAAGTTTGGTGTTTATTTTAAATTTAAAATGCGAAGCAGCATACAAACTCCCCACACTCAAAGTGTTACCAACTACACGCCGCTGTAGTAACCAAATGGCTAATAAAAGCGCTCTCATTTTTTCACAAGCGTTAGCCTGTTATGTTCTTTACGAGACTACGAAATGGAATTGAAACGCAACAGTGTTATAGCTATTGGAAATTATGCAGATCCTTTTGGGTTAGTAATAAGCAGTGGTGTGATTGTTATTAGAATAAATTATGTGCTACTTTATTAACAGGGAAAAACGGAGTGAAAAAATAATGTTTTTTTTTTCAAACATAAAACTCAAACATAATGATTTCACAATTTATATTTTGCAAGGTGTTTCTCAAACAAGTTTTATTTTTATTCAACACTCCTTCTCAATTTCTAAAATATTTAATGAAGACCCATCATTTTACAAAACTTGGTCAACTTGGTATTTTGCAATGGCTTCATTAAGAGATCCGCCAACATATCCTCCGTCGGGCAATATTCAAAATTCGCCACTGCAGCACACCGACTTTTCGAATCGTCACCATTTCAGCGTTTGCGCTCTTAAAAAGTTCCAAGAATAACATTTTTTCAGCCAAGATTTTGCTCAGCAAAGTGGCGGCTCATTTCCGGCTCAATATACAAGTCAAAATTGCTATTTTTGAACCAATTTGGTTTAAAAGCTTTGGTACGATTTGTGGACGGAGAGAACTATCACTTTACTTTTCTGCAAGAATGAAACCGGAACGTGACAATAAATGACTTCCCTTATTGTGCCATGATAACGAGATCTTTTCTGCCTGAAATTGAATTGAAACGGCAAGTTGTTCCAATAAGATGACGCTATTTGCCAAAGAAATCGTGAGTTATCGGCATTAGTGCGAGAACAATTCGATGAACAGACAATTTCATTTTTTTTTTAATTTAATTTAATGTTTATTAAGTCTGTGAACATAGATTCTTACAGACTAGATAAAGGAATATATTTCCTAATTTTTAAATACTTAAAGAACACTTAAAGAATATTATTTAATATAAGCCTCAAAATATTTTTGGATAAACTAAGATCTAAGTTACATTCCTCAGAAATATCATTATATAATTTCAAAATCCTTAAAATAGGCGCATTAGCAGCATAATTACTCCGAACAGTGTTTATGTAAAAAGTATCACAAATTCTAAGACTTCTTTGTGGTACATTAAAGCGAATTTTACTAAGCAGGACAATCAACACCACCAGAAACAATATCAGATAAAAAAAAAAAGCATTGACAAGATTTTTCTTCTATTTTTTAAAGTTTTTATTCCAATCAAAAGACATCACACACCATAAGGTGGAAAAACAGTGTCAAAGTTCAGTGAGCGTAAAGCAAACCTAGTAAAAGATTTCTGCACTCTTTCAAGCCTTACTTTGTGCACTTCGTAAAAGGGATTCCATATAACTGATGCATATTTTAACCTTGAACGAACAAGACTAGTGAATAGAACCTTAAGAGTATATGGATCCTTGAAAGAGGACCCATTACGCCTTATAAAAGCTAACATTGCATACGCTTTTGGGATAATAAAGTCAAGATGGGATCGAAACGAAAAACATGAGTCAAATACTATTCCAAGATCCTTAAACTGAGAAACAGACATAAGTGTTGTTCGAAATATGGTTGGAAGAAGGGACACAACGAGTGGTCTTAGAACAGGACATGAAAACACATATTTTCAGATTGAGAAAAAGATAATTATTCTTACACCAATCATAGAGTTTATCAAGTTCACTTTGAAGGACCACAACATCAGATGCATTTCTGACTTTCAAGAAGATTTTGAGATCATCAGCATAAAGCAGACACTTACAGGACACAAACAAAGATGTTATATCATTGATAAAAATGACAAATGACAAAGGACCCAGAATATTTCCTTGAGGAACGCCAGAAGTAGTAAGGAAAAAGAAAGACTTGACATTATCAATAGCAACAGCACATTGTCGATTGTGTAAATATGATTTAAGCCATTTCAGAAAACTGGGATGAAACCCCAACAATTCACACTTTTTAATTAACAGGGAATGCGATAATTTGTCAAACGCTTTTGACAAGTCGGTGTAAATAACATCAACTTGACAGCCTTGCTGAAACGCTTCTATGCAATATTCGGAAAATAACAATAAACTTGTAATGGTTGAACGACCCGAAACAAAACCATGCTGGTAGGGTGAAATTACATTTTTTATTGCAAAGTAAAGTTTGTCTTTAACAATCGACTCAAAAAGTTTCGAAATAATATTCAATTTAGAGATAGGCCTGTAATTGGCTACATTGTTTTTACAACCAGACTTATAAATTAGAGTTATAGTAGCCACCTTCCAACAATCAAGAAAAACACCAGAATGCAATGAACTATTAAAAATTAACATTAGAGGATAAGCCAAATTATCCGCACAGGCTTTAATAAAAAATGCACAAAACCCATCGTCATCAAGACGCGTCGACATTTTTAGACCCCGAATATCTTTTAAAACATCATCTGTGGTTACAGAAAAAGATCCAAAATCTAACACATGAGCCATATTGTTAGCAACCTGAGGAACATGATTATTAAACAATTCATAGTTTGATTTAAAAAAAGCCGCAAAAAGATTCGCCGTACTTCCAGCATCATCAGATAATTCTTCACCGTAATACATCGATGAAGGAATATTTGAACAGCCTTTTTTAGACTTTACAAATCGCCAAAATGAACTAGGATTTGATTTTATGTTTGTCTCAAATTTGGAAAAGTATTGTTTATAAAGATATTTATCTAGAAAATTGAATTCTCTCATAAATTTCAATTTCAATTTCAGGTTTTAGACCGGTAAATAAGTCGTCTATATCAAAATTTTATAATTTTTTCTTTGAGACCGTATGGAGTCTATATGGTTAAGCCCGCTGCCTGTATGCAGGATATGGAAATCAATATTGCTCGCCAAATACTTTAGAATGGACTATAATAGATGCAAATTGAGGCAACATTTGAAAACAATCTTTAGAAAATAAATGTAAAGATCGATTCTTTTGTATGATAATAAAGATTACTCGATAAATTGGAACTCCATTTTGAAAAATATGACAATATAGAACCGATTATTTTATCCTTTCCAGATATTTGAACTTTTCAAGTATTTTTAATCGTTTTAAGATAACAGTTAATTACACTGCAGACCCAATTAAAGGTAAGTAGTACTTTCAAACTATATAAACTTTATAGATTTTGTGATCCAGAATAAAAATATTTTCAGAAAAGTGCCAATAAATTTGAGCCATAAAGTCATTTATTACTATTATTTTAAGGTTGTACGTTGGATTTAGTAAAATTTGGTAGGTCTTAACATTTTGTGCTGGTGTAACTTCTTCAGGCTTCAAAAAACTTTCACCTTGAACCGTAAAATATTGTTTTATTATAATTTTGAAGTGCATACAGGAAGATGCTAAAACTATGCACAGTGTAATTTCTTCCCTAGACTCTAACCTATGATTGTAACTGGACAAGATAACCATGTTCATTCTGATTACGCCAATAAAAAGGTAGAGAATATCACTTTTTAGGCATTTCCGATTCAATCAACAATTCTGCAATCGTATCAATAGTTATTACAAGTTTTGAAATGTTGGTAGGAGTCTACAAAAATGTTAGAAACGGAATTTTTCCCCTGAACCTTTCACAAAAACAGTAACCTTACTCGACAGTCACGTCCGACTCTTTACTTCACTGCAAAATTACAGATTTGACTAAAACCATTTCATTGCATGTCATTTGTGATTTCGATTTTACTAAAATGAACCCTTAGCTTACATTAAAATATAAAATAGTATTTTTGTCATACATACTCAGGCTTTGAATGCGGCAATGTCATGTTAAGAATTTCGGTATGACTGAAATCGCACGAAAATAAGGAAAATACTTCAATAAAAATGAGAAATTTATACTGTTCCCATACCCCTTCGGTTTGTATGAGTACTGAAGTAAATACTAGGGCCTGTATTCATAAATATTTATTGAAGGTTTAACAATCAAATTTCCATAGCAAAAACGTTCTTCGAATATTCGATAAATTATTATGAATAAGGCCGTAAGAAAATATATACCGTAATTGCTAGAAAATTCAAAGTGATATTCGTTCTGCGACTCGTATTTGATATGTTCACTTTTTATTTATTTATTTATTTCTGGCTTGTAATTTAAAGCCTTCCGGCCAATTATAAGTAAATTACAATATGCAACAATTCATCATAATAAAAATTAAATATAAAATTTATAAAAATATAATATGACATATAATAATATAATATAACATTATGATCGTTGAAGACAAAAAAAAAAAGTATGGAAAAAAAGACTAATTCAAAAGTTAGAAGTTAATCGGTATGTAATCTGGAAATATAAGATAATCGGTATGTAATAAAGGCTGCCCACAGTTTAATTGAAAACAAAATTTTACAGTAAAGTCTGAAAGTGTTGTAGAATGTGCCTTTTGTAAGAATCAGGAAATAATTTAAAATTTTTTAAATGGCTTGGTAGTAAATTGTAAATTCGAGCTACTCTTACTACAAAAGCACGACCCATGAGTGCGGTTATTTTAGGAATAAGAAGCTGGTTATTACGAGTGGAATGTGAAAAATTAAATGAACTAAAAAGAAATTGAGGACTACACAATCGAACAACTTTATAAAATAACAGCAAAGACCTAAAATCTACATAATTTTTAAAACTACAACCCAAGAAACGCTTAACATACGGTGTTATATGAACACGACGCCTCAGTGAGTATAAATATCTCATAACCCTATTAAACGCCATCTGAACTTTCCTCATAGTTTGTTTATTAGTGCCACTATATAACTCTAAACAATATAGAATACTAGGCATGATATAAGCATGAACCAATTTCTCTTTAATCGATCTGGGCAACACTAAGTTGGTATTATAAAAACTTCGCAGTGAATAATTTAAACGTCGGACTACATTATCCATTATCCACATGATAGTTAAAACTTAGTTTGTTGTCTAAAACTACTCCCAACACTTTTAAATTATTCTGCCACATTACGTCGTAAGCCAAATGAGACTCAAAACCAATACATAAATTTCAGTCAAGTGAACTGACTTACATCCAACAAACGTCCTTTGCTTAAGTAGGAAAGTGTAAGGGGGTGTCTTAAGTGGCATGGTATATGGTAAGGTTCTTATGAAAAGTCCCCGGAATTAAAAGTCTTAACAACAAGCATAATTATAATCTTCTGAAGTCCTCCGCTTAAAATATACAGAAGGAATTTTGTTAAACTAACCAATTTATATGCATAGGGGCGTGGCAATACAATCCATTTTTAAACGCAAAACTGTGTTTACTAAATGCCTGGTGCGTACTATTGAATTTAGCGAAATTGAGTGAATAATTTGAGCCTATGAGTATATGGATTAATTAAGGTAATTTGTATTGGAGATACCCTCGAGAAAGCGCGGTTATTCAAACGATTTTTTCCTAAATTTTTCTTAGCAATATAATACAATACAAATGGCGGGGATTAAGGTAATTGCAAACTACTAATACGAAATCGCAATGGAAATTTTTCGACAAGTCGTTCATTTTGTGTGAGAATCCAGAAAATTGTGGCAATGCTCACGTTTTCCCTAGAACTTAAATCACCAAATGTATCAAATATGCTAAATTTAGCAGAATCTAATACAACTTCTTGAAAGATGTGAAGCAGAGAATATATAGCTTAAATCGGTCATTTGTGAGGGAGGTGCCTGAAGGTGTATGGTTTCTTGAAAGGTTTTTCTCAAATTTTACCAAACATTGTAAATCAATGCAATAAACAAAAATGTAGACTACTTTAGTTTACTAATAAGAAATAATCAGATTCAATTTCAAAAATCAAACACTTTGGATGGAGTGTACCAGAAATGGTATGGCGATGGGGTCCATTTTCATTCTCAAATCTATTCCAAATCTGACTGAATTTGCTGTAACTGAGTAAAAAGTATAAACCTAAGAATTTGTGAGTCAAATCAGTCATTTGTATGGAAGATACCAGATTTTCAGATTTCATCAAGCAATATATAAAGGCTATTGCAATATATGAGTTAGGAGTTACAGAGAAAAAAAATTGAAGGACCAAATGGAGTAAATCAATGTAGCCCATTTACATTCTCCCGTTACATTGTGGGACAATATTGGGCTGCACCAAGAGCTTTAATAAATATTTACGGCAATCTTCGTGTTCACCAGCTACCCAGATAGACGGACATCGATCTATCAACTTTGGAAGTCCCAAAACCCATTTCGTCAAAGTTATTTGACATTTTACATTTTTTTATTTTTTTATTTTTTTGTGGTGTACACCGTCATCCTTTCGAGTGAAGGCGTTAAAAACAAACGTTGTTTTTTTTTTTAATTTTGCACGCCTGATTTGGTATTGAACGTTTCAGATAAATAGCCATATTCGTATTCCATATGGTGGTGTTTCGAAATTTTTTGTTTTTCAATTTTCTCGAAATAAGGTCTCAAAACTTATTTATTTTATCGAATGTTTCGGAGACATAAACATTTTTGTGCTTCTCCATTTTTCATATTGCGATTTTATTTACACTATTCCGATTAACGTTAGGCTCTAGAGAACGGATTAGTTGTTTTCTGCATTTCTCGATTATCATCAGATTTCGGCTCGAGAACGGATGGCCAATAGGAACTTTAGTCTAAAATCCCGCAGAAGTCGTTGAAATTAGACAATTAATTTGAGTACCCAAACTTTGGTTGGAATGATGCCACTGTTTAAGTTATTTTGACACGAAAAAAATGTCACATTTGAATAAAGTGCGAATTGTATGTAATGTGATTTTGTTCTTGCTTATTGTTTCGATGAATTCAATTTTCCAATAAGCTTAGTAATCTGACTATAGTGAAACTTCAGGTATAACAATGTGTTATTATTAATGTATTTTTTCTTGCTCATATGTATGTCTTAATATCAATAAGAATGACAAATAAATATTTTCCCCTCCACAAAATACTTCACTATTTATAATTTTTAATTCTGTAAGTCTTTTGTGCCCGATATACGAAATTATAACATTACTTACGATTTACAGCTACTCTTCTTGCAAAAGAGAAAAGGAGATTTTGAACAATTTCGGCTTTCTTGCTCATCCCATGTAGATCACACATTAATTTCGCCACACAAGGGTTAAAGCTTACAAAAGCTATGCAAAAAAAACTCAGCCTTGTTGCGAATGCCGGACTAAAAAGAAACGTCAAAAAATCACAAAAGCTTTTGCAAACAAAACAAAAAGAAAACACCAACTGCAGCAGTGTACATTGTTGAGTGTGAAGAAGTTTGTTGGCGGACGCGAACGGAATTATTTTCCGCTTGGATCTGATAAATATCAACAAAACAAAACAACTATTCTAATTTCCATGTAATTCAGAGTGCTCACAACTGGACTTATCTACCACATTAAAGTGAATTCCGTATATATTGTAGCGAATAGCGTTAGATATCAGCAAATAGCTAGCAACTAAAAATCCTAATTATACCGACACTTGTGTATGTTCAATAATATATGTGTGAGCGGGTATGTGTATTGTCTTTGTTGCCTGCCTGCCTGTCTGTATGTATGAGTGATAAGTAACATTTATAAAAGTGGGGGACACATTTGCTCAACCGACCGCATATCAGTGGTGGCAGCAGGAAGAGGAACGGCTTATTCACATAGCCTTACACTGCACTCGCTGCGACCCACTGGTACACTCAATAAAAACCAAACAGGCAGCTGCAGAGGCAGAGTGTTGTCGCAAGGCCACAGTGAGCGACAGCATGGAAAACAGCATCGAATCAAAGTGATAAACATCAAACGGTTAAGGCTCACTCACACATCAAACGAGGGAGGCAGTGACACTACACACTCGACTGCATTTTGCTGGCTGTGAACATTTTACTTAACGATTGAACTGTGAACGCGGAATCGACATTGAGAGGGCGACGTCGGGCGAAACAAAAAGGATACTAATGGAATTTATTGAGCTAATAAAGACGCCTAAGTTGGATGGCGTTTTTCTACTTGACCACCTCAACGCAACTGTCGAGGGTCGATTGTGTATTACCGGCCACCACCTGCTGCTCAGTGCACGACAAGAGAACAGCCAGGAGCTATGGGTAAATTAATTAGCAAAGAAATACAGTTAATGATAACAAGTAATTCGCTTCGTCCTTACAGCTGATGCACAAAAATATTGATTGTGTAGAGAAGAAGCCATTCATGGTACAAAATACGGTCATGGGTGGTGTTATAACGCTCAAGTGTAAAGATTTACGCATCATTTCCCTGAAAATAAAATCAGCCAAAGAGTATTTCAATGTGGCCTCATCACTGGAAGCGCTTAGTACGTTGAACAATCCTGAGTTGGAGTATCCCTTTTTCTTTAGACCAATGTATAGCATTCTGGAGGATGGTTATACGATATTCAGGTTTGTGAGCCCAGCAACTTACAATTAAACTAAATTTAAATATCCATCTCCTTTCAGACCGGAATTAGAATTTGCCAAACTTATTTCCGCCGGCACTTGCAACGCCAGTTGCAGTAGCATTGGTTGTAATAGTAACAATTCAATACTTAACAACTTGAGTCCTATATCATCTACTCATTCGCCTTGCTTCAATGGCCACGACCATATGGGTGTATCCTGTGTAGGCTGTGAGTGGCGCATCACGCACATCAATAAGGATTTTAAGATTTGTCCGTCGTATGGTTCCGTTTTGATTGTGCCAAAATCAATAACAGACGAACAAATAGTTCAATCTGCTGCATTCAGGGATGGTGGTCGATTTCCAGTACTCAGTTATAGGCACGAAAATGGGGTAAGTTGATTCAATATAACGGTGCTATCTTCTATGGGACCATCTTCTGCATATAAAATTAATAATATTGACTTTGAAAATAAGGAATAGCAAAGAATTGTTATTAAAAGCAGCTTATTATATTCTCAGGACATTTGAATTAGTATTTACACACATTTTTTTTTTTAGTCTAAAAACACATTTTTCAAAAAAATTGATAAAATAAAAACGGGTTACAAATATAAAGTATAGTAAAAAGAAATCCTCAGATGGCTTTAGCAGTCTGTATATCGTTGTATAATTGCGATCAGGCAACGGTAGATGCTAGTAGCAAGATAAGATTTCGTACTCAAAAAACCATTCAGACAGTTCTGTAATTGCTTGACACAGTATTGTTTGAGGGCGCTTCAAATGTGGGCAGTTCATATTTTACAATTTTTCTTCGATAAAAGCGAAAATGCAAGCCAGGCGGCTAAAACTTTGAATAGTATTAACGGCTCTGATACTGATAATAACAACAATAATAACAGATAATCTAGAGATTTCGAGCTTTCGGTCGTCAGTATTTGGAGGATTCATAATGACCGGCTTATCAGACCGCCACATCTGAACACTAAGCTGATATCAAGATTAATATCTGATTGATTCTCAATTACAGATGTTATCTATTTACCTTAGGCGCATAATTGTTACCAAGCCGGTTATGCTGCTCGATCTAGTCGCCTTTCCAATTTAGCTAACACCCGACGGATGTTCGACGGCATTACTAGATAGCACTTACCCAAGGATCGTGAGAAGTTTATCTTTGATGATATCTTTTCAATGGATGCTGTCCACATCCAGGAACTATCAGGACGAAAAGGTAGCATAAAGGTCAAGGAATCTAGGCATAGCAAAGCCTCTTCTTGCCAGACCATTTAAGCCTGCTTACCGCACTCGTAAGTTTGCTCTAGAACGCATAAGTGTCTGACATCACCCCTCCGCAATTTCACTAACTTCGATCTTTAAAAGTAGTTTGTCATGATTTTCTCAACAGTAAGTCCGCCGTTAGCAATGACTTCTGCGACTTTCTGAATGGCTAATACTTCAGTTTGAAAAACTCTTCTGCCAGTAACTGACATAAATGAAAAGTTAATACTAACTAAGTTAATAACTGCATTTTCATCATCATATTTCGATTTCGTTGCAGTTCAATAGCAATTCGCAGATGAAAATTCGGTCCATGAGATCTTTTTTCGTTAATTCGTATGTCACCTTTATTTTGGGCTTCTTTTTGTATCCAATCTTATTCAAGTGAATCTAAATGGTTTTTTTATGTAGTGTTTAATTATCTTATGATATCTCCAAGAATGCGTGCATGACCGCATTAGCATTTCTTCCACACACCTCTTTCAACATGATTTCGCTACGGGTGGCAGACGTCAGTCAACGGGTATTAGAAACAGAAAATCGATGAGCTTTTCCGGCCTCCTAAGATCTGCAAGGCGAACCTTAGTAGGCATTTTCAAGACATATTCCCAGCACACAAGGCGATCATAGGTAAAAATCAAACAGCCATTTAGTGATTCTCGAATTTAGTAATGAAGTTACTAAAAGCATAGAGACCATTAAAGCGCTTCTTCGTCAATTCCTCAATGTTCCAAAGAAGCCAGATACTATGGAGTGATTCATAGTATTTGGCTTCAAAGGAGAGCTTCAGCATCACATCTAACATAAATAATCTAAAACTTCAAACTTGTTCCATCTACGAAGGATCATTTCCATATTCCAGTGATTTATTCTCGGACCACAATTTCTGGCCCAGTCTGCAGCAGGTCGCTTATTGTACCTCCTATCGTTATGCAGTAAACTTCACACCCTCTTCGTCAAACGAACGAAGTACCCTACTGACGATGTAAGAAAACTGCAGAGCTACAAACTGGAGCTGATCAGTATTATTGAATTACAAAAAAGTTTTGCATGGTTGTTGGTTTTCTTTCGTATTTCCACAATTTTTGGTATGGAGAGTATGAATTCTTTCACTATAAATCTAATTTACAAAAATGTAAGTTTTTTCCTGAATGTTTCCCATCCCGAACTTACATGAAAAGAATAAATAATCCATATAATGCTTCCTTGAAAGATAATTCTTCATGACACTTTTGCAACTTCCATTATGGCTACTTCGTAATTACCAATAGTATAGTACATGTTAGGGTATATGCATTACCAATCTAACACTTAATTTGCAATGTTCTCAATAATCAGCTACAGTAAAAGAAAATATTAGGATAAATTCGAATATACTATACGATAATAACGAAGCAAGAAAAAATATAAGGTATTGTATAAAGATATCCATTATTTCCATGATTTTAGCGATCTGTATGTCGCGTTGTATAAGTGTCATCTGGTTACGCTAGATGGCGTTAGAAAGAAAAGATTTCGTACTTAAAAAGTTACTCTGACAGTTTTGTGATTTCTTGACTCGGTATGGTCGCGCGTCGAAAATGGACACCGGCAAAGAGAAACTACACCATATTTTACAGCTTTTCTTCGGTAAAGGCAAAAATGCAAGTCAGGCAGCCAAAAATTTTGAGTTGTGTACGGTCCTGATATTGTAGCGTTAGTTTTGATGCGCTACACTACACTGTCAAAGATGCGCTACACTCTAAAAGGGCCATTGTCGAAAACATCGATAGAATAGTGAAAAATGTCACTTCCGACTATGGTGTATGTACTTTTTCGATTCCCCTGGAGCTAGATATTGCACAAAAATCTTTTTGGAACCACTTGAATAAAGGTTGGATATTATAAAAAGAAGCCTGATGTATTAAAAGTAGCCTGCTGAATAGCAACAAAATCAAACCATCTCTGAAGCGGAGGGTGACTGGGGATGAAAAGTGAATCATTTGCAATAATATCAAGCGAAAACGATGGAGTCTGCACCTCGAAGAGCCGGATCAAACGGAAAGGTTTGCTGTGCGTTTGACTGGATTGTCAAGGAATCGTATGAGCTACTCCCCTACGGCTAAACTCGTAACTCCTGTACTATTAACAATTGAACCATCTGAGGAGAGCAACCGATCAGGAGCGAACGGCTTAGACCCATAAGTGAGGAATTGTATTCCATCAGGAAAACACCAGGACACGCACATCACGGGTGAAGTGCCGGATCCGGCACCAAATGATTAATAACTATTTCTGAGGACAGCGAATCATTTTGCTGACGAAAAATTCGTTTTAAGAGAAGCTTGTGAAAATTAACTGTCCCAGTTTTTTTTTTTTTTTTTGCCAATAGAAGAAACGAGGCATTTCTATGCGAGAGACATAATGGAAGTTATCGAACAAAATGTTTCAAATGTGACATGAATCGGATCATTCTAATTATACTTAATAAACCTTTCATTAAACAAATTACCTGGCATCCCATGAATGAGATACGGGAGAGCTTCTTACATTCAGTGAGCTTACACGTTTTTTATTTGTAGACTCACTCAGCGAGACCTACAATTTAATGAGGATTCCGAACGTCACAGTTCGGAAAGCATTTATTAGACTTGTCGATTACTCGACTACTCGAAGTGTTTGTCAGACACATCTAATTGGCTGCTCTTCAAATAATTAGAGGTGGTTATATGTTGGTTTGAAAAGGGATAGTTGCGTGTATTAACCACACATTGCCATACAAAAATGAGGTATTTCTTTTTACTATGTCTTTTACAAAATAATGTAAAGATGTATAAAAGTGTCGTGGCTTGTGGCATAGCTTATATCTTTTGTATATTTCAGTATAAATTACTATTGTGCATGTTTGAATGATGAACCAGTCACTGATTAATAATTAGATTATTACTACATTGCGTCCTTTTGTAATTCAATGTCGTTTTCCACAATTCTATACTGTAGGCTGCTCTCCTACGCAGTGCTCAGCCATTATCAATACAGGGCATAAAGCGATGCCGCTCCGATGAAGCAATATTGAACGTTGTACTGGGTCGCAGTAAGAAGGGTTTCATTGTGGATACTTGGGGGAAAGGTAAATCAAACACCGAAACGGACCAGCATTATTCACAATGGAAAAAAGTGAATCGCTCTATAGGGAACATTTCGACGCCTGCCGCAATACTGGATAGCTTCTCAAAATTAGTCGATGGTAAATAGCAAACTTATCACTTATAGGCATATAATTAAATTGCATATGTACCCAATAATTATGATATTCTGTTTTTTTTTTCAGCCTGCAATGATGTTAATTGTTCGCCCGACAAATGGTTGTCGCGCCTGGAGAACAGCAGTTGGTTAAGTTTGGTACAAAATTCATTGAATGCCGCTTGCGTGGTGGCTCAGTGTCTGGATCAGGAAGGTAGTCCAGTGTTAGTCCACGGTGCCAAAGGTTTAGATTCAACGTTAATAGTAACGTCTCTAGTACAAATTATTTTAAATCCCGATTGTCGCACTGTGCGAGGGTAAGTCTTACATTTTCGGCTGACATCCGTGATTATATGCGTTATATGTTTGCTTCTTCTTGTAGTATCCAAGCTCTGATCGAACGGGAATGGATACAGGCTGGGCATCCGTTTGCTTCACGGCATCGTCATTCCTGCTACACTCCCTCTCAAAGCCGTCAAAAAAGTTCGGGCGCCACATTTGTTCTATTTCTCGATTGCATTCACCAGTTGTACAAGCAATTTCCATGCAGTTTCGAGTTTAGTACACAGTTGTTAATATTACTATTTGAGCACAGCTATTTCTCACAGTACGGAACCTTTCTTTGCGATTCAGAAAAGGAACGACACGAGTTGCGTGTGCATACGCGTACCACAAGTTTGTGGTCATATCTGAATCGACCCGAAGTACTGAAGAATTTCTTAAATCCCCTGTATGATCCAAATCCCAGTGTGATATGGCCTTCTGTAGCCCCAATAAGTTTAGAATTGTGGAGTGGTAAGATCGATATCACTTTTAACTAATACACAAAATTTGAAATAACCGCTCTGTACTTTAGAATTGTACTTACGTTGGATTGTGGATCAGAAAAATAACGATAGTACCGTGATACAAATACAAGATCTTATAACGAATGAAAAGGAATTGAGAACAAAAGTAAGTTTTGTAAATTTTGTGAACAGAAGATATTCATAATACATCAATTGCAGGCAATGAAATTGCGGAAACAAGCAACTGAAATGGCGAATGAAGTGATGGCCATGCTGAAATCCGGTAACTGAACAATAATAATTTTTCTACCATCACTCTCTGAGGAAATCAAATTCAAATTCAATGTATATCTCTCAACGTAGTCAATTTTCGATGCAGTTTCCCTCATTACCTTAAATAAACCGTGGAAATTTGTGCAACATGTGGCATATATGGGAAATATGTGTATAAAATTGTATGTGTGTGTGTGTGTGTGTGTGTGTGTGGTATGTATGTGCGCGTGAGGACTGGAATTCATAGCCATTAAAATTATTCATTATTGTAAAGACAAAAACACAAATACATGACTTATTTTTATATTCTATACATTTTTGGAATAATCTGTTCTAACAGCTTGTGAATATTTCGAATTTAAGCTTTAAAACTAAATCAATCAATTTATTGGTCTTTATCTTTAAGCATTTTTTAACTTAATTTATTGATAGAAGCTCTGTCTCGTATCTAATAAAGCAGACAAAATGCATGGAATAATTTATTGTTATATTGTCGTAATGTGTTCTTTAAATAAAATCCAAATTGAATTTCTATCGCAATGTTTGATTTTTATCGAATTCTATAGTTGCATACCTAAAACATTGTGCCAGATTTAGATAAGTAGTTAAATTTAAAATTCACATAATTCTGAAAGAAACGTATTGTGATATTATACACTTGTAATTTCCTTCCGATCATACTCTAAGTCAGGGACTCGGTTCAATTGATTGATGGCTCAATTTAGCATTTTGAGCAAGTTCACGACATCCTCTCCGTTTGCAAGATAACCCCATCCTTATGCACAATATTACATTAATATATATATATATATGGCTTATCTTTTACAAGCCCCAAAAATACGTGGGAGTTAGTCAAAATAGGCTATGGTGAAACTGTAGTTATTCGATCATTTGGCATCTCAGTTGGTCGTAAAACCCCTAAAATATTCGATGATATTTTTAAAGATTCATCTTTATGATGTTTAAACTATGGAATAGTCTGTTTTAACAGACAGCATGAGGCAAATTTTGGAATTGGTGGATCAGCGTGAAGTGTGTAACCACCAATTACTTACATATCTAACGCCTTAAGAAATGAAAATCACAAGTAAAATGATTATAGAAATTTCAGTTAAATTATCTGACGTACTAGTATATACGCGTATATATCTTCCCTCACCCAACGTCCTTATTGCGTGGTGCGGCAGTGATAAGAAGAAAAAGCATGGAAAATCGCTAAGTTGTTACCGCTAGGTACCTTAAGCTTCGTGGCAATAGAATCCATTTTATTCTATTAAGTAAGTCTACGTATTACCTGATTGTAGCATATATACAGGGTGGCGTACGAATGGTGCTACTGTGTAATATTACTGCCGATAGAGACCGTTATTTAAAGATGTTAAAGGAGTTTTTTTACCCAGAACTGCGCCGAGGACGTATCCATTTTAGCAGCATTTGTTTCCAACAAGATGGAGCAACTGCACACATAACCAGATCGGTTATGGTGGAGCTCCAACGAAAATTCCCAAACAAATTAATATCCAGAAACTGCACTTTGCGTTGGCCTCCAAGGTCACCTGACCTGACTGCACCCGTTTTTTTCACGGGGTTATGTCAAGCAAGAGATGTACAAAACGAAGCCAAGGAATTTAACTGAATTGAATTAGTCCATTAAAACAATAATTGAGGCGATCGTGACTTCAATAATTTTCTGATCAGGTGTCGCATATGCGTGAATGAGCATAGAGGCCATTTACGGTCAATCATCTTCAAAACCAATTAGTTATATAAAATACAATTTTCTATACAATAAAAGAAATAAATAAATGAAATACATTGATTAAAAAAAAGTTATTGGAATTTCTCATTGCAGCCCAATTGGTGCGCCACCCTGTATGATGAAAGGCATGAATCTAGAAATATACGGGTTAAATTAGGTATTTTGTATGAGAGCTACTAGAACACGGGCGTGGTCATCCCGTCGATTTATTCATATTTTATCGAGCATTATAAAGTAAAGTAGCTGACGAAAAGTTAAACTACTAAAGTCCTAGAATTAAAGATCACAAGGGGAAAACTAAAATTTAATAAATTGGCCAATCAGTATGGGATGTACCAGAAATAGTACATCCCATTCTCAGAATTCAATCTCAAAACAGAGTATATCAAACGCATGAATTTACTGAATTCAGTTGAACTGCTTGAGAGCTATGAAACTAAGAATATATGGATTAAATCGGTCATTTGTGTGGGATGTACCAGTAGGGGTGTAGTTACTTCATCGACTTTTGTTTTAAGTTTTGCCAGGCACTATAAATTAATGCAATGGATATAAATAAATCTAGGTTAGCGAACTCTGCTGCCTACCACGAACTACAGGGGAAGGATTGAATTTCTGAAAATATGTCAATTTGTATGAGAGGGATTAAGTCAGTCATTTGTATGTGAGGTACCGGGACTGGCATTATAAAGCTATACAATGGATACAAATCTAGAGTACAGCAGCAGTAATTACAGAGAAAATATCGAAATATTATATGGTTAGTGCCAAAAATATATATGGGTTAAGAATATATGGGTTAAATAGGTCATTTGTATGGAAGGTACACGAGGGGACTGTAGATTTGTTTCAAGTTTTACCAAACATTCTGAAGCAATACTGTGGACAGAAACTTAGCAACTGCATCCTTACAAATTATGTAGAAAATGTCTTCTTTTTTTTGAAAATCAGACTATTTGTAGCAGGTGTCAGAAGGGGATATATGGTTAACCAGTCGATTTTTCTCCATTGTTCATATCATCTTATTAAACAAATCCCGTAATCTTGTGGTTTTTTCTCCCAACAAAACCTATTAATGGACAACAATTCTTCAGCCTATGAATTATAAATTGCAGAGGAAAAATATAGTTCCGGTCAATCCGTTAATTTACATAGGTGATACCGAAAGGGTTGGCTCGATTTGCGTTAATTTGCAATCACCAAATATAATATCGGAAAAAATATTTATCTGCTTTAAGTTCTAAAAAGTTTCACAAACAAACATTTACAACACTTCTCTTTTCTAACAGCCAGTTAGATAGATGGTCAGAGGTCAAACAATGTAGTCATGAAATTGGTGCTTTAAATGCTGGTTATTACACATTTTGCGGCATCAAATCATACGCACCTTTATTTTCCCGAGTGAAGTTATACAAATTTGGAAAAATTGATAGCAGTAAACAATTTATTAAGAACAAAAAAAAAAAAAAAAAAAAACATGAGGAGCGTCTTCTGTTGGATATATTATTTTATATTTCTTTTTTAATACTCAGTCATTCTGGACGATTGTGTGGTAGTGTATCATTAGCGTCAGTTAAAATCAAAATAAATTACTGCACTCTACTTCTTTCAGCGAAGACTTGCGTTTACTATAAATCTGTAGAGACTGCTTAATTTAAAACTATAGAAAAAAAAATGATTGGGAAGCGCGAATATATTGTACCGGTTCTAATAATATCTTCGACAATACATCTTCATCAATTTGCTAATATCAATTAAAACGACAAAAAAAAAAAAAAACAGCTAGAAAATTTGTAAAGTCTAATATTTCCATTATTTAACTGATTCTGTTTCTATTAACTGTATTTCTATTTTCTGTTAACTGCTTTTAGTTCAAAAGTAAAGTAAAGTAAAAAAAAAAATGTTCCAATAAAATATAAATACAAGTACGACCACGGTAGTAGTCCCAATTTAACTAAGGCATTCACAATACATAAGAGGGCTTTAATTTTCTACTCACTGAGACTTTCCTATTATAGTAAAACTGTATTTAACAAAACAAACCACATTAGAAAAAAAAAATTCGAATTGTTTAAATTTCTTCTCTTGTACGTCCACACAATTGACGGTGAAAAACAAATGGTAAAGTTAAGGATAAATTGCCCATCCCATTTCAGCAGGAAGGAACTTTAGAAATGTTTAATTATATTAAATGTGTTTTCTACAAACGTTGCTCAACTCTTTTCCTTACCCAATTTCATCATTGTACTGTTGATTTCAATCCTTTTCTGGAACATTCCACATAATCCATACATTTGTTTGCTTTTTGTCGTACGCTTTATTTTTTTTTTTTGCTATATATTGTGTTTGTTTCTTATCTCTCTTGTAAATAGAAATTAATGAAAACCATTATAAAAATTGAATTAACTAAAGAACCGTCGTATGGAGTTGTATAGGTTGGATATTAGACAAATGTGGATCCGCTGTTGCACTAAGTAGAAAATTGTAAAAAAAAACGTAACTTGTTTATCCGTTGCGGTATCAACGAATGTTTCCACAGTCGGTATGTAAAGACGACTTTTTGTCTTTACTTTAATTTTATTTGCAATCGTCTTCTAAGAAGAAGAATTGACCAGAACGTTTTTGTTCAGTATCCTAGAAAAGAAGAAAAATTAAAATAACATGTTGTAATAACTGAAATAATAAATTTTTCAGACTGATCGTACCTTTACAGAGTTATTCTTATTGATGCGTGGTCTAAAGTTATTGGGATCACGACGGAATGTAATACCCAACAATTCTAAGAATCTATTCATGCCATTCAACAATGACTGGGGAGAGTAAGCGGTGGTCTTTACTGATGGTTCACCCTCCAAGACAATTACGCGATCAGCTAAATAAGTGGCCATAATAAAATCATGCTCTACAACGAAACCGGTTCGTTTGGCATGCAAAATATATCTGTAAAATGTGTAGGTAGTTTGGACAATTAATAAAAGATTAATGCTTAAAAAAATTACAATTGTACTAACCGTTTAATGACTTTAGCCGCCACCAAACGCTGTTCAGAATCCAAATAGGCAGAGGGTTCATCAATAAGATATACGTCCGCTGGTTTACCCAAACATAACACCAGAGCCACACGTTGCAATTCACCACCAGACAAGTTTTGCACCTCTTGGTCCATGATTTCTTCGATTTTCATGGGTTTCATGACATCGGCCACAAATTGTGGATGCACATAGGCATCACGGATCTTTTCGTGCAAAAGATGGCGAACATGGTTTTGGAATTTTGGAGAAATCTTTTGCGGCTTATATGAAATGTTTA
The DNA here is from genome assembly GCA_019455685.1 of Philornis downsi. Lineage (NCBI taxonomy): Eukaryota > Metazoa > Arthropoda > Insecta > Diptera > Muscidae > Philornis > Philornis downsi. The sequence goes on along the minus strand of JAHXMU010000154.1, from coordinate 220,683 downwards.
ACACGGGAAGTTCAACGTTGGTATCTGGCTGCAGGTTACCAGCTAACATGCGAATGAAAGTCGTTTTACCAGTACCATTCTCACCAAGCAACACCAAAATTTCAGAATCACTGAAGTGACCTTGCTGCACAGTCAAGGAGAATTTGCCTAAAGTCTTTGTCATTGCAGGATAAACATAGTGATTCATGCGCTTAATTTCTTCTTCCGTAGCTGACTCTGAAACCTGCAAATAGCGTAAAAGACATTCAAAATTATGAGAGGTAATCAGGATGCACATGAAGAACTCTATATTAAATGACCTCTTTCCATAACGCCGAAAAAGATACTGTGTGTTGTTTCAATAAAATGATGCAACTTTTCGCATAGTCAGGCCTGTTATGGCAGAAGTGTAGCGAAGTGTCTCAGTAATCTGCTTGCAAAATCTCTTTACCTTACTATTTATGATGGTTTTTTCTTGTGGATTTACTGCAAGCATTGCATTTTCTTTCCCATAACTAAATTTAATAACACCCTGATGCTTTCTAGGTCATACTGAAGTCAATATAAGCGGATGGAAGATACGGATGTAGGAATATATGGGTTAAATTAGGTCGTTTATGTGACAGGTACTAGAAAAGGTGGTATGAGAGGTACCTGAAAAGCTGTATGAGAAGTGTCTGAAGCACACATAACGTGTGACAATTAGAATGAATACAGTACAACTGCTTGAGAGCCATGAGGCTGAGAATATATGGGTTATGTCGGCATATCCGTGCAAGATACAAGATATGTAACCATTTTCGCAGATTTTTCTCATTAAATATCCCATTTTAAATCGATGCAAGAAACAAAAACTTAGATTGCTGCAGTCAACGAATTGGGAGTTGCAGGGACAAATTGAATTTCGGAAAAATTTACAATTTTTATGAGAGATATGACCAATGCAGACGATATCTATATGTATATTCTTAGACAGCACTTTAGCAAACTCTTAAAGTGTACCAAATTATGCTAAATTCGTTTGTGTGAGAAGTACTAGAAGGGGTTTGAATAACCGCTTGATTTTTGAAAATTTTCCATTACGAGGCAATAAAATTGAAAAATTCAGGGTGATTCAGTTTACGGATTAGGAGTTACAGGGAAAATTGCATCCGTCAATTTGAATAGGTGAAAAAATAGAGGCCATTTGCAATACCCGGCTACGATCTAGCAAGATGTTAGGCTGTACCAAGTTTTAAGAAATTTCATAAAAATTTACGGCATTTATCTTGTATACCAGCCAAACGGATGGACATCTCTCAATGGTCCTAAAATGTCATAATATGTCAAGTTCTAGATATACTTGGTACTTTGAACGCTTCCTCCCGTGTATTACATTTATTTGAGTTTCTTAATCGAGCAACATTCATTAGCCATGTTATAGGTGAATGAATGAATTCCAAATTTTCATGATTCCAGCTTTAGCCCCGTTCTTTTTTAGGCCATGACGCCATTTTTTACCTTGTTATAGTCCCGTCTTATCTTCAGTAAACAGAAGAATCTACTCACTGAGATTGAGATTGAGAGATTGTCTCACTTTAATTCCTGGAAGTATTTCGGAAAATGTTGCGCTTCGACGATTTTTTTTCTTATTTCTAGACCGTGCTGATAGGTGAATGTGCATACCTAATTAAATTAAGTTAAGATCAGTCATTCGGTCTTTATTATGGTATACTATTTGTAGTTTATCTGTTTTATAACCTGGAAATGACAATTTCTGTTTCTTAAAAATCCCTTCCTAATACCCGTCCACATCCTATTCCGAGATTCTTTGGCTCAATTTGAGTCAATTCTGTCAATCAATCATCTTGCAACAATAATACAGGGTTATCCATTTAGTGGTTTTAAAGCCGCCTGTCTGGCAAGGCTGTCAGCTGTTAAATACCTGCCATCTGAAGTGTTATTTATTTAGTGAAAGATTTACCATTTACGGATATGGAACGTTTAACAGCCAGCGAATACGTACAAATAGTTAAAAATTACTGTAAAAAAGGTGATTCAAACGAGGATTTTCAATCGAACAAAGTTTTCTTCAGCGATGAAGCTCTTTTCTCACTCGGTGGTTACGTCAACAAGCAAAATTGTCGCATATGAGGAGAACGGACAGTTGAAAAACGGAAAAAGTGACAGTTTGGTGCGCATTATGTCCTGGAGGTGTCATTGGACAGTATTTTTTCAAAAATAACGCTATATAAACCTCAAAAGAATCCACTGCTGCAACCAATCCGGAGGCGGTCATTTTTATGGTACATAATGGCAAGGTCCAATAAAAGTTTCATTGAAATTGTAGCTTAATGCTTTATTTAACTTTACTCTTGAAACCGAAAAATGGATAACCCTGTACATATAAATGTTCCCCTTAATTACCCCGTTGTAGAAGTTCCTCAAAAATACATAAAATAAGAAAAGAACTCTGAAAATGGATATTCAAAGCCGTTCGTATCTCAGAGAATAGTACATATTTCAGGGGAACAGGTGGACTAAATCTCTATCTGCCAAAAATATTAAAGAAAATGTCGTATTGAGGACTTTCGACTTCATTTTAGTCGAATGTACTTTTGATAAATTGTAATAGTATACAAACTTTGGTAGGGTTATATAGTGAATTTGGAAAAGTAAATTTTTGATTCTGCTATTCCATTCCTCTACTCCAGTCAAATCATTGTCTGAGATTTTTGATTTTGGAAAGTCTGCCTTCGTAGTAGGTGAAATTTATCTAAGTTCAATATCCCGAAGAAAATCCCTAAGAATATCAAATTAGTTCTTAAATTCAGCGTTACAAATCATTGAGTAGAATTAGGCTTAAGGAATTTTGGGTTGAATGTAACTTTGAAAACATTTATAGGGATCTAATGTTGATGAATAGTTCGGCATTCTTAATAGCAATTTAGGGCATAAGTTTTCAATTGTGGCTGGTAAGAGATATTTCTGCAAATGTGTCAAGTCTATTGCTTTATAAGCTCATTTATGCGATAAAATCGAACTTATTGTAGGGTTTTGCTGCAACTAGCAAATCCGATCAAAAACGGTTGAAAAGTAAGCATAATATCAACGAAAATGAAAAATGTTTACGTATTTTTTAAAGCAAATCAACTAAAGAAATCTGAAATATAAACTTTGAGTATTCACTAAAAATCGTTACAAATTCGACAATAAAAATGAAAGCTTACCTTGAATGTTAATGACTCCGTGCGGAATCGCATGTTTTCAGTAGGAACAAAACCATCCAAGAAAATGTTAATACCTTCACGTACAGAGAAAGGCATAGTGACGACACCGTAGCAGCCGGGTACACCATACAGACAACAGATAAAATCGGATAAATAATCCAAAACCGATAGATCGTGTTCGACGACAATGATGAATCTGTACAGACATTAGGCGAATTTAATTGCTGTATTTCGATTGAAATTAAATGCAAGTTTCTTCTTACTTAGTAGGATGCAATAGATGACGTATTGTCAAGGCAGCATTAAGACGTTGTTTTACATCCAGATACGATGATGGTTCGTCAAACATGAAAATATCGCCATTTTGTATACAAACCATGGCAATGGCAAAACGTTGCAACTCTCCACCAGACAAATCTGCTATATTACGATCACGTATATGCGATAAGTCCAACATATCGCAAATAACCTTTTGGTTCTCACGCTCGTCCTTCTTGTCCAGCAACTCGGCCACAGCGCCGCGGACAGCTTTGGGAATTTGATCCACATACTGTGGCTTAACCAGAGCCTTCAAATTGTCCTCGAGGATTTTCGTGAAGTAGTTCTGCAATTCGGAACCGCGGAAATACGCCAAAATCTCAGTCCAATCTGGTGGATCAATGTAGCGTCCCAAATTTGGCTTCTGTTTGCCAGCTAGAATCTTCAATGCAGTCGACTTGCCAATACCATTTTGACCGACTAGACCAAGAACCTCACCCGGGCGCGGTATAGGCAGGCGATGCAACTTAAATGAGTTCTTACCATAACGATGCGTAGTATGCTTTTCCAAATTACTCGGTATGTTGATGATGGTTATGGCCTCAAATGGACATTTCTGCAAAATACAAATTACTCTCAATCTATGATCAGAGTATTCGAAAAATTAAGACCCAACTGACCTTGACACAAATACCGCAACCTATACACAATTCCTCGGACAGAGAGGCAATCTTTGAAGTGGGCGCCACCTCGATACATAGTTTGCCCATACGCACCACGGGACAGGACTTTTTACACTCCTGGCGACAACGCTTCGGCTTGCATTTGTCATCACTGACGATGGCAATACGCGTCTGCTTGTCCGTCTCCTCGTGGTCCTTTCGGTTCGCCATACTATCGCAAACAGATGACAGACAATACGTCAATAAAAGTTTCAATTTATCAATCCAACATTCTGCACTCTATGCGACAACAAAGCAAAGGCCAAACACATGAGAGGCAGTTTCAACTGCAACCACCCCCTCTGGAACGACACAACAGCAACACAGTCACACACAGAATATTGAGGTGAAAGTGTATAACCTCAACTTTCGTGCAGTGACTTTCTGTACTGCGTGAAATAGCAGTACAATTGCTACAGCAGTGTCTGTATCCAGCTTTGCTTGATTAACACATATTCCGATCCAACACAACACTTTTTACCTGGAAAATGGACAATTAATTTAAATAGTAACAGGCGAACGCCTAGCTGCGTGGCCCCGAATATTCAAAAAGAAAATGTCAAAAATATTTCTCTCGCATTAGAGGCAAATGCTCCGTTGCAAAAATACGCAGTAGAACGAGTGTGCTTAAAAGGGGAAACTATTTAGCAACAATGTGTTTTGTTTACGAACAGACGAGACAAAACAAAACAAACCATCCCAAGACTAAACCAACTTTTAATCAAATTTATGAATGAACACTGGTGACTCCCGGTGGCAATTCAATACTGACTCTCACATCTGAATGACTAACTGTGTCATATAATAAAAATACATATATTTCACTAAGCGTGAGTGTTTTTAACATCTCTTTCTGTCCTCCCTCCATAAACATGTAAAGATCTTTTTTCTCGGTGATGCCAAGTTTTCATAACCCGCCATGAACATCAGTGATGGGGTTAGAGAAAATCAAAATTGAACTACTATAACGAAAAAAATTCGCCAAAAACTAACAATGCGTTCAACAGAATAACCGATTTTCAGTTTCTTCGAAACAATTAATTTAAATTAATTAATTTAAAAGGTTTAAAAAAATGCAGGTGCACCGAAATGAAAAAATCCGTGCAATCGGCTATTTGCAGCTTTTATTTTGGGCTTTTATTTTTTAAAGTATAATTTTGTTAGAACGGGTTTAGTTTCGAGTCAAATTTTTGATATTAATTTGGTAAATAGCAATTGTTAGAATTTGCAGTAACTGCGACATGCAGGGTTACTATAAATTTTGACAGTAATGTTAAATTCTGATATTTGCACATACAACAAAATCGAAGTTCTATTGCCTAAAATTATAATGCGATTTCGTATATGTGGTAAGGCAATATAGGATTTTATAAGCCAATTTTGGCAAATTCTATGATCGAAAAATCACTTAAATTATTACGTATTTAATTCCCCACACAAATTTGGCATAATTACCCATTATATAATGTGCGATGTGCTATAGTATTTTAGGATCTTTATTTGACTTACCATTCAAATTTTTGACAGTTTCAAATTTCCTTATTAATGCCAAATAAAAAAAAATAAGTATTATTTAATTAAGTTTATTAAATTCAATTAAATGTAACATGTAATTCAATTTTAACATAAACTAATAAATTCGAAACTTTGCACTTTCTACGTTTAAAAAATAACCAACTGAAGAACTTTTCTGAAAATATCTATGAATACGTTGTTCATACTAATTTCATATCTCAATAGAAAGATATGAAATATGTATGGGAAAACATTTTGTAAACGATATCTTCTATTTGAAACGGTGTATGAACCCAAATTTCTATTTGAAAAATATCTATGAAGGTACTTGCTGGAACTTTAAATGCTTTCTTCTGTTATATTTTTGCTGTATTAAATAATGTATACACTCATACTGTCGTGTGGCTATTAATTAAACCTACGCAGACAAAGAAAATAGCGCTATTATAAAACATTTCTGTACCAAAATTAGGCACAACTCTGAAAGTGATTTTGTCACTGTAATAAACAGCCCCGTATTTGCTGACAGGTTATGTTGATGACGTTTTGACAGCCCGTTTGTCAGTCTGCATTTCTACTTACAATTTGGATTTGGGGACACTCAAAATATTCATATTTAGCCAACAATAATTATATTTTTGTAAAAAAACAATGGTTGAAGAGACAAATCCCCCTGAAAATGTGGAGAAAACCGAAGAGGAACAAGTTCCCCCGCAGCCTGAACCGGCAAAAGTCTTCACTGTAGAAAGTATCCTTTTGAAAAATAAATAATCTTTGAGGCCCCGCAGAATTCCATTGGAAATTACTATTTCCTATAACCTTAAATAATAATAAAAAAGGTTTTCATTTTCAGCATCTGTCTCCGGGTTATATGGAATTTCCTTGACTAGAAGAACCCTTGTCCCATTTCAGTTCTGCACATGATTAAGGAGGCCCAGCAACAACATGGTTTGCGTCATGGCGACTATCAACGTTATCGCGGCTACTGCACCAGACGCATCCGTCGAATTCGTAAAGCTCTCAAATATCCTCAGGGCGATAAGAGACACTTCAAACGTCGCGATGTCACTCTTGCCCAATTAACGGGAAAGCGTGCCAACGAACGCTTCATCCATATTCCTCTTATAAGCGCTGAGCGTGCTTGGGCGTATGCCATGCAGTTGAAGCAAGAATCGAATACAGAACCACGTAAACGTTTTCACTTGGTCAGGAAGTTGAGAAAGGCTTGTGGATATGCTCTGCAACTACAGGAACTATGTAATGTAAGTGTATAAATTTTGATGGTAGTGTGTATTACCTAGCAAAACTCCGTGCCTTTTCAGTCAGAAGTCTTTGACGCACGTACCAAGCTGGAGTGTGAGGCTTATGTAGCTTGGATGCATGGTACTTTGCATTTCGAATTGCAACTGTGGAAGACGGCAGGAGAGCATCTGAAACGCGCCCAAGTAGTCTACGAAAATCTAGCAAAGGCTCTACCGGAGGACGAACAAGAATTGTATCGCGCCAAAGTGAATGAGTTCACTCCCAATTTGCGTTACTGTGCCTACAACATTAGTGGAGGCCGTGCTGCTGGCAGCAACATGGACGACTTGTTGGAATTCAGAGCTCAGGGTCTCCTGGAGAACCTTGACGATTTGGTTAATAAAACTAAGACCGAGAGCAGCGAAGGTCTGCAAACTATCGAATGGCGTGGACGTAAAGTTACTGTTCGTCCTGAAAAGGTGCGCCTGTTCCTTCTAAGTGCCCAAGAATTAGATAAAAGTCTGGAGAAGGCTTCCAAAATTGACTCGAAGATTGAACTGATTGAGCGAACTTTGATGGATTGCAAGGATGCTATACAGGCTGTAAAGGAAGAGATCAAACAAGATCCAAAGTTGCGTTCACTGACCACTGGTCAAACAGTATCCGGAGTTCAATATCTCCTAGCTTATTTGTCGTACATACGCCACAGCCGCACGTTGCAGCGCAATCTATGTCTGGTCGAACAAGCGAAAGCCAATTTTGACGATCCCAATCAGAAGTCCCAAACTACCACTGGCGAAGGAAAACGGGTGCGTCCTCAGGATCTGACGCGTTTGTATGAAATTATTTTGCAAAATGTTACTGAAATGCAACAAATTACTGGTATGGATGAGGACCAATCGTATCAAGCCGAAGTAGAGAATTTGGCATTGACCTTCAAGGCTTTCCGTTGCTACTATATCGCCCTTACTTTGGTGGATATGAAAAAATGGAAGGAAGCCGTGGCACTTTATGAACGTTCCTCCAACTATGCAAGCGAAGCTCTAAAGACTAGATCAGACGACCAATTCAAATTGGCTAATGATCTGAAAATGCTCATATCTATTATTGATAGCTGCAAATACTCTGCCCATGCGTACAGTGTCCTGGAGGACGACAACACCGACGATCCTGTTTTTACTTCAAAATCACAAAAATCCACGAAACCTCTATTTGAGCGTTTGTCACAATACAAAGAGGACCAATCGCTGCATACTAAGAATCCTAATGTGTTCAAGTTGGTACCGGAAATGGAAGCCATTCCCTGCAAGCCATTGTTCTTTGATTTAGCCTTGAATTATGTGGAGTTTCCCTCATTGGAGGACAAGCTGCAATCGCCGGGCAAGAAGGGCATATCTGGATTTGTCAAGGGTTTCCTCGGATGGGGTGGCAACAAGTAAACGATTGTTTGGGACATTTTCTAGGGCGTTTTTATATTTCTATTACTACCATTATTATTATTCCATAAATGTGCGTACATGTTCAGTATCAAGTTACACCCTAAATAAAGTTTATAATGCATTTAGAAGGGAAACGGCACATGCATTAGGACATTGTTTACCACATATTTTAGGAATTTTATTATTTTATTGAAGAACAAACAAAAATAAAGAATAGTCGATGGTTTTCTTTTCCATTTATTCCCAAAGTTCATGAAGAGATTGCGAATATTGTTACATTTTGGAATAGTATAAAGTAAGCAATTGAATTGCAGTGCAATGGTGTAACAATTGATTGGTGGTGGGTGTCATTTGCAGAAGTTTGAGACGTTTGTCTTGGATATTGTAAGATTGAAACTGACAAAGTGAAGCTTAAGAAGCTTGTCTTGGATTTGTTTTTTTTTTATCGGATTTTCACCATGATTTAGGCGGTGAAAATGTGATTGCGTATGCATATCATTGTAATGACGACATGTTTAATATTTCTAATTTGTTTCAATATATCATCAATTAATGTTCGTTTTTGGGTTATGAACTAAAAGTAATTGTTTTCTTTGCTTTTATGTTTATTTAAGCTCGAGACCAATCTATGCTGTATACAAAACTTGGTGAAGGTTTGGCAGAATAGTTTTCTCATAACGCCAGGTTGTCTGTATATCTGTTTCGGATTCAGCCACGAATCAAAAGGCACCACACCTGATCTGGATAAAAAAACGTACGCTATGATGAAAAAACTTCCAAATGTATTAAAGATATGGTTAATCCATTTGTGCAGGAATGTAGTTAGAATTGGAATATTTTCGCATGATTGGAAAACAGCTCTCATTTAACCGGTGTCAAAGCCTGGTAAAACTATAATGCCTTCGACAGTTATCGACCAATATCTTCATTATCGGCATTATAGCTTTATGACTATGAAAATATAATGCTAAATTTATAGTCAGGTATAAAAACGCGTAAACAAGAATTTACAAGAATTTCCTCTATACAGATGACTCTTACCGAAAGGGAGCTAAGGTGAGTCATCATATTTCAGACGATAACAATGTTATTATTAAAACAGTACTGAAATTCCAGTCAGGTGAAGTCTCAGCCAACGTTCCTTTTCTTTTTTAGCTGCAAAAATGTTCGGAATTAAAACAAAATAAAATAAGGAAAATTTAACTTTCTCAAGTTCTCCGTTTAGGAAATATAGAATGACCACCGATTTTTGCAGATTTGGCCAATATGTATGTTTCATTTGGATTATTAAAGGCTTGATACGTGCTCAATTATATTGAATATAATGCATCCCATGAATGGGATAAGTGAGAGCTTCTCACATTCAGTGAGCTTACGCGCATTCTATACGGGGTGACGATTACCAAACATATGATATATTGCAAATTTGCTCGAATTTACTATAGTCGATTGAAAGATATGGAATAAGTATACGAGTATATGTGCTAGATCGGCCATTTGTATGGGAGGGGCGTGGTTACTTGACTAATTTTTTCCGATATTTTAGAAAATTTTAAAATAATGTAACGGATAAAAATTTAAATTACTATTGTCGACTAATAGGAGATCACAGAGGATTGATTGAATTTAGAAAAATTGGTCAATTTGTATTGGAGATACCTCAATGTGTGCAGAAATGGGCCCTGTCTTCATTCTGAGACCCTACTTTGGCAAACGCACAACTTGTGCCAAATTTGTCTAAATTTAATGCAACCGATTATAGGATATGACGTCAAGAACACATGGACTAACAATCATTTGTATGGAAAGTACTAGAAGCGGTGGGGTTAGTCGTTCGAAATTTTTAAAATTTTACTGGGAATTATAAATGCGGATAATGAGGTGCAGGGAGAAAATTTATTTTGGAAAACAGTTTAATTTGTATGTTAGGCACCAGGAGAGGTTGGCCGATATAATCCGTTTACAATCCCTAGTACAATCTGGGAATAGATTACGGTATATTCCATGTTTTAAGAAGTTCCATAGTTCCACAAAAATTTACGACACTTATGGTGTCAACCAGCCAGCGAGTCAGTCAGGGTCATCGCCCGATAGACATAAAAAGTCATGAAACGCGTTTGGTCAAAAGATATGTGGTCATTTAAACGCTTCGTTTGCCGTATTAAATGGTATTCATGTATCTTCGTTTCTCAGGGTGAAGGTGTAAACATATTTGGGATCGGTTAGAAATACGTTTTCTAAATAGCATTCTAATCTCTCCAACCAAAATGAATTTATGAGTAATGAGTTTGAATTTCAAATTTTAATTTCAGTTAATGTGTTTTCAATTTCCAATGGAATACTTGAATTTCAATTGAAAGCTTTTGTTTTTGAAATGGAAATTTTGATTTTCAGTTGATATCTCTTAAATTTCAAATAGAAATTTCTTTTCAAGCAGAATTGGTGTAGTCAGTTGGAAGATTTCAGATTTTTTCCACAAAAATATCAGCTATTTTAATAAATGGAACCTAATGTATGAATTTTGACAGCATTCCCAGAGAATTTTACTTTCATATTTTCATGGCGATTTGTTTCTATTTTATGATTGCGGCGAAATAATAAAATAATTATTGATACATGTATATTTTTAATATAATATATAATTATTGTTATCATTGTTACGTACTAAACGTTGCGTTACTTTAAATATCCATTTTGATAGAATTCTAATGCTAAATCTTTTAAGCGGGAATGATATTCAGGTGTCAGTTTCTGTGTACACTTGATTTCTTTCGCACTCTTATTCATCTCACTTATGACATCCAAATTTGGTATATTGTCGGGGTCGAATGTCACTGCGGGCAGTATCCACATGGACACTGCCAGGCCATAGAGGACGTATTTGTAATACTCTTCGGTAATGTTGTCTAACGAAAATGTGGCACGTATAGAATCCAGTTTGGGATCCGATTCCATGAATTGTCGTTCGATTTGAGCCCTCAATGCCGTAGAGTATGTCTCGAGTAATTGCTTGGTGTAGGCTTCCCGTAGATCTCGTTTCGTACTAGTGTAAATAAAATGAAGGATGTCGAATACGGGCGAGGTGTAGCGCATTGCCTGTACATCGAAGAATTTTACATGGCAGGGAAGGAAGTTTCTACAGCCATTCACATCATCAAGGCATGTTGGTACTCCAGACGCAGCGGCAGAAGTTGTGAACATCATGTTGTTGACCCACAAATCACCGTGACACATAACACTCATGTGATCGCCAGGATTTGTGATGTAACTTTGAATTTGTGGAAATAACTTGTACTGAAGTTTCTCTATCAAACGTATGGGTTCCGTGAGGCATCCGTCCACGTTGGAAATACGCAAGCTGTTGAGCGACTCCTGTATAGAATTTTCTAAAATGTTCTTATAGAAGTCTTCAGCGTCTTTACAGTAAACGATTTCCCGCACTTTTTTGCACTTGTCGCGGAACATTTCATTATCTAATTGCTTCGCCGCTATCGAGGCTGCGTGCAGTTTTGCCAGTTCCTGCAAGAAAAATTAGCGATTATCGTTTGAATTTTACTGTTTTACATTTATCGCATTCACCTTCATGACCAATTCGCAGTAGCTGAGACCCAAACCTGTCAGACGATTTTGCATAAGATATCCGCTTTCTTTCAAATCTTCCAGTACAATAATTTCGCCCATGTCGTCGTGGCCCGCATAAAAACATTTTGGAAATATCGTCTCAGACATGTACTGATTCAGTAATGGAACCACATGGCTATAGGCATTAATTTCATTGCAGAATGCTTCATCACATCGATAGAGTTGGCGCCGGGACAAGCTAGGTATCTGTCGTTTTATAATGATGGACATCGATCTATGATCTGAAAATAAATAAGGGCGAAAATAGCGTATTGGTGAAAATTGAATTCTTTTCAGGGTTGCGTTATTTGGCTGTTCCGACGAATGAAAATTCGCATAAAATTATTTGTATGGAAATGCGAGAGTTGCATGAAGTATAAGTTGGGTGCATTTTGATGCAACTTAATCGACCTATGTTCGTGCTGTCTCTATGGAATTGGCAAGACGTGTCATATAAGCTTCAAAACAATAAACCGCAAAGAATTTGAAAACATAATTAAAAACTAACAATTAACAATTTGTCGTTTATTTTTTCTACTTTATCGAATGTTTCACGTAATTCTTCACATCTCATTTGCTTTTTTCCTCAAAGTCTTTATATTTTTGCATGGTGACTGGGGTGTTCAAATGCCCGACTTTTTCAGAAAAACGTTTTTCATTTCACTAGAAAACTTGCTTTTTTCGAAAATCCTCTTTGCTATTATTCAGCTAAAACACATATCGGTAATACTATTTTTATTCTAGCCTTGTCAATGGAGAGAAGAAAAAATACTTGTGATAAGAAAATGCAAATTTATAGAAAAAGCCATAAAAATTATATAAACATATAGGGTGGCGCATAAGCAACGTTAAGATTTGATCAGTGAGTACTTTTTTTGTTTAAGTCTTCTTTTTTCGTCTCTTTACAGAATTTACTAAATAATACTTGGGAAATTTATGATGGAAAGGCTCAGCAAAGAACAAAGAACCAAAGTTGTTCAATTTTACTTTGAAAGTCAGCATTCGATTATTCAGATCATACCGAAATTTCTTTCATTTTCGAAATGCTCTTAGCCCTCCAACAATTTACCAATTGGCTCCGTGTGGTGGAAGACCTCGTGCGAAATGAAGTGAACATTGCTCGAGTGCAAGCAAGTATTGAGGAAAACCCCGAAACTTCCACCAGGCGATGTTCTCAGTAGTTAGAAATGTCTAGGCGGTCTTTATAAAGAATTTTACATCTTTTCCCATATGAGATGCAATTGGTTCACGGGTTAAAACCAAATGATGCACAAGAACGCATTCAATATAGTCGCCGTTAACGTTATTTATGCGTCATCCTTTATGATTACGTACCTAAAACAAAACCTACATTGACTATTTGCTTAATACTTTCCAAATGTAACCAGAATTTACAAGGAGCCTACGCCCAAGAGGAATATTTGTCCACATCGGTAGCATACGTATGAAATCTCATACTACTACTTCCAATAGTTTACAAGATATGATCATTTAAATCTGTTTATCGAGTAGGCGATGGTACTCCTCTTTTTTACAATCATTACCTGATGTAAGGTAGGACAATTTTGTGGTTGATAACCACTGGCTCTTAAAATTTTCAGACGATCGGTTCATTACTTTGGGCAAAGCAATATTTTTTTATTCTTTTCAAAGTTGGTACAGACTTTTCGCAGTAAAACTCCATGTAAAAGATGGTCGCGAAATTTTTAACTAATTTTTTTTGCTAGTTGCCACCACTGAATGGGGAACAACTCACATTTTTTACATAACATAACATCTTTGATAAACATTTGAAGCATATTATGAGGTAAAAATGAAGCAAATCTGAATCTAATATTAAAAAATTCAGAGTAGTTTGGAAGTTATAGTAAATTTGCGGCTGCGATTTTTGAAAAAATGTGCTATATCTCTTTTATTACCGTTTATGCCCTTAATTCCTTATTTTTCGAAATTTATAACAAATTTCCATAATAGCGATTTTTTTGAAAAGCCGTTAATAACTCCAAACACTAAATTCCGAATTAAGTTGTTTTCCCTTGTAAGCACGGATATAATTGTATGATAGGAGGAGATTTTTTATACTGTGCCTCAGATGTGACCTCAGATGGCACAAGTGGACGAAATCGATTCAGTAAGAAAAAGAATTCCCCATACAAAAACTGAATATAGCTTTGGCATACTTAATGTTTTTCAACAATTGTACCATTTATTCATTAATTAAAAACTGTATATAATGGTACTTAGTAGATATCTTAAAGAATCATAGCATATAGAATCATAACATATAGGTTGTTTTAAGGGACCTGCCTAACTGTGTGCGTGCTCCGCACTCACATAGTCCACATTACGAAGAGTAATACATGAGTTTGCGGCATTACGCCTGGAGACTCTCCTCTCATGTATTCCGGGCCTTGGCCTCTTTCTCACGTAGTTTAAATCTATGATGGGGGACATGTGCGTAACTCAAACCCCCGGGTTAATAAAACTGTGAGACCATTTGTACGAACATTGCGCTAAACTACACCATTAGAGGTGCTAACTCAGAAGCTGCCGTGAGCTTTGTATTTCAAACGAATCCCTGCCGATCTCAGAGGACCGTATAAACAAAAAAGCATACAGCTAAAAAAAAAGAAAAAAAAACAAAGCGGGAAAGATAAATACTCGTAGACAATTAGATCTAAGATTCAACTACTTATTCTTAGGCTCACTACGTGAGCGATCCAATAAAACAAATAAAGCAGGAAAAAAAAGATTATAGACGAGGATTGCATGCAAATTCAGGGACTCCTCATTCATAAACTACAGTAACTAAAATTTTAGTCGTATTTATCATTTAGTCCAAAATGTAACAACCCAGAAGGAAAGGTTTAAAGAACGAAATACGTTTCATAACTTTGTAAGTCGATTGAATGATGTCCATCTGTCAGTCTAGCTGGCTGTATACACAATAACCATTTTAAATCTTTGTTAAATTTCTTAAACTATGGCGCAGTCTAATATTTTGCTAGATCATAAATGAGGACTCCTTATTCATAAACTACAGTAACTTAAATTTTAGTCGTTTTTATTGCTTTATATTACATGGTAGAATTTGGGGGAAAAACAAGTGATTACCAAAATCTGAGCTTTCACATGGTGCCAAAAAATTTATAAAAACAAATCGCATTTTAAAAAATCGCTGAAATACAAAAGTGCCTGCAGTAAACAGTGCGTTCAATCATGAGAATAACACAGTATACACAACATCAATTTTTTTTGTTTTTTAAATATCGCTAAAATAAGAAAAATCGTTAAAATTGAAAATTATCTAGTAGTATTTCCTTTATGCATTTTGCAATTTGCTTAACATTGGCCAAAAGGCTTTAAATTACAAGACTGTTGAATAAATGAAATGCAGCCTCTGGATGCTTCTTTTTTGCGGTATAAAATGATACATAGCTTCATCCTTCTGGATGAAGATATAAAAATTATCAAAATCGCAGAGTGTCAAGTTGAAAATTAATTTTTTTTTATAGAAAATTTTGATTTTACGCATCAATAATTTTTTGGTTGTCATTATGAAAATAATAGTTGAGCAAAGCAAACTATATCGGAATCTAGATTTCATATATCTCGCTGGGCATTATGTGATTACTTTGACTTCCCATTTGTCAGCCACTGTACTGTGTAAAAATGCGTCATACACTTGTAAACACTCGTTTAACACAACGCACACATGTGTATATATATCCATAAGGTTTTGGCATGCAAAAGTACCGGTGTGACGACACTATCATGTGGTGAATGGTGGAATCGAATAGAACAGCTGATTTGTGTTTACAAAATTCGTAAATCCATAAAAGAAAACATGCGCATACGAAGCTGTTTATGAATGAAATCTATATGTGCGTATGAACGAATGACCTTTGGAAAGGAAATTGTAATACTCGTTGCATTTGCACCTACAAAACGATACACACTGCATGTGTATGTATATGCATACTATTTGTATCTACTTGAAGCCTGTGTGTGCGTGAGTGTGTGTGCGTTTGTGTATTGGATTTGCTAATGTTCTGTTGCTTGGCTGTTGATTTTGTTTAAGTAGCAGCGCGATAGCTGGCGAGGTTACTCATTTCAAATGCAACGTTGTTTGTGTCTCAGTTGGTGTTTATTAAAAGGCGCCTTTTTGTATGACCATGAAAAATATTGAAAATGTTTTGTAATGTGATAATGAATAATAAGGCAGCACATACTCGTAGATAATGGATCCTCAGTTTCAAAACTGAACTGAAATCGTTTGTAAATTAAACCGTTACTTATTTCCAAGTATTTAATTCAACACTTCGTGTGCTACTACTGTACGTACAAATGTCACACTTCATTTGTGACGTCACCTGGATCCGTACCTGTGTGTTGTTGTCCATTGCTGTTATTACGGTGTCCACGTATTTGTAATCGTTTCACCACCGACATGTAGTTGTCACCGGAATTGCTGCCGGCGCTGCACTTGATATTTTGTATGCTAAAGGACACTATGTTGTTGACACTGAACAGTCTACGAAGATTATCCGCGTCCTCTTCGTATTCGTTTTCACAGGCCATTGTCCTTGAACTTGAATTCGTGTGTGCTATTCGTTAGCATTAACATCAGGCGATGTTAACCGTTATTATGACAAATCGATAGCTAAACTAGAACCAAACTCACGCTAAACCGAATCTCGTGGATTTTTATATCTGCTTGGGTGTGCTGAATAAATTACTTTTTGTTAAATGTTAAATGTGCGATCTGGGCAGTAAGACTTAGTTTGCATTTGCAAGATGTGCGTCTGTCTGTCACCCAGTATCACTTGGCGTTTTGCTTACGCTGCTGTCGATGGCTGTTCCAATAACACAATTAATTTCTCTTTCATTTTGAACTCATTCCTTAGTTGTTACTATTTAGCACATTATTGCATTTAGCACATTTTGTTTTGTAAACAAATTGCATTTGCAGTTATTAGTAATTACTCATCATATCATCAAGTTGATTTGTGTGAGGACAAATGTAACTGCGAGCGCTCTGATTGTTCTATTTCATGCACTAACAACACAATGACACACTCACGTACGCGCCTGCATTGTATTATCATAATAAATAGTAGAAATAATCAATATTGGACGTATTTTTGTATTTATTGTTTAGGGATTTCTCCTTCTCCCTGGCGCACTATCTCTCTCTTTCTCTCAATGGGTGAATTTATTTTTGAAGTTAATGTAAAGAACGAAAGTAAATGGCAGCAATTTAAACCAACCAACCAACTGTGAACACACATGTATTGCTTTTGCAAAAGTCAATCGACAACTAAAATGTGGATTGCAATTGCATTGCATTCATTGCATCTTGGGTCTGTCGCATATAAGAAAGAACGATAGCGCCTCACGCAAAAAGCGACAACAATTTCAGAACATTAGACAATAAAGGATTTGTGTCGGCCGCGAGAGACACTACATCCATAAATCACATACATAATTATGATCATCATAACATTTGGGTGCAGAGCTGCTGAGAAACGTTGAGTAAAAAAAAAAAATCACCAATATTGCGGAAAAAATTTCGGCAAATTGCCACATAAATCATTACCGATTTTGAGTGGAATCAAGTAGTACTAATCTTTATACATTCACCCGCAGGAATGATATTACCAGAAATATAACGACAATACAAGAAAGAAAACGTTTAAAGAATCAATTATCCTTTGACTAAATACTTTTCACTTTTCACTGTCCTAAATCATTGTAAAACTTCCTAATTCCAGCCACAGTCTAATATTTTGTCAAACCGTAACCGAGCATTTTAGGTGGGCTAGCTCTTTCAGGTATATATTCATACAAATTTAACGATCCCTCATTTGTAGACTAAAGTAACTTAAATTTTTGTCGGTTTTATTAGTTTATAACACATGACCCCCTTAGAAATTAAAGAGGGAAACTTGAATTTTGAAAAATCGATAAATCTATAAGAGAGGTATCAGACGGGGTGTGATATGCAAGTGGGTTTGCTGATCTTTTTAAGGCAGTCTGACCTGAGGGTTGACGGCCTGCGAGAATGTTCGGATCATGCTGAATCCCATTCAGCTGGCAGCTGTGTGATCGTTTGCGGGGGCACCAGTCGCTGGGTTGAAACTAGGAGTAGATTATATATGTATACAGAGTTTGATTGTTTACGAAGTTTGGGGGTGATAGGAATACACGCGGGCAGGTCTCGGGTTCGTGCCCTGTCATCTGTATCTTTTTGATCTCTCGGGGGGTACGGACGGGCATGGTTGCCCTTCACCGTCGCGGAACGGAAGGGGTTTGGAGTTTTCCCCGTCTCCCATCGGTGAAGGTACTACATCTTTGTAATGTAGTATCGACCGTTTCATCTACCTGGGGTCTCCGTACTCTCTTTTGCCACAGGGCGACCAATCCCGTAAAGTATGGTGTATAAATCATGATTTGGTAGTAGCTTTGCTACGCAGCTCCAACCGGTGAGTTTGGCCGGTAGCGTGGGGATCAGGAGGTCCCGGGACTGAGTTCCCGCCTGATCATTTGGTGTTGGACCCCTAGTGGGAGCACCACGCGGGTTGTTGTTGATACCAAAATCGCTGGTAGAGACTTTGTGCTCGAATGTGGAGTTGCATTGCAACCGGGTGCTACAGACCCATAGAGTAGCAGAGGTAGTACGATAGGTCTCACCTCCGACAATGGGGATTATATTCCATATTAGCATAATCAATTTGGTATCTCCCGGCTGCGAAGAAAGGATTGACAATATGCGGTAGTACCAAAATTGTCAGACTCTTTTCCTAGATAGTCCAAGTTTTACTTGGCTATCACAGGGAGGCGTTGGCAATCGCATTGTAATATGCCCAGTATGTCGCACACCATGGATAAGGCCTTCGCGGCGAGACACACGTTAAACCCTCGTGGACTTCTGTCCAATTGGATAGATTGCAAAGCAAGCTGGTCAGCATTGTTGGCCAGTTTAAACGTGTGCATAGGAATGACTGGCGGCTTAGCAGACGAGCTGTTCGTATCATTTATTAGGCACTGTTTGTTGCCATGGCAACTTATGGATCTCCTGTGTGGTACGAGTCATTGAAATCTGCATTTGGGTATCGTAAGAACTACTCTTGTCAGAGAGTTTGTATGTATGTATGTCGTACGGTATCGACAGATGTCCTTCAGGTACATAAGGGTGCTACTCTGCTGGATCTTGTTGTAATTTGTTGTGAGATTGAATTTAAGGGTATGCACCGGCGACAACGGACTGTCCCATTGAAGGGCTAGAGAGCTTGAGTATAAATGTGTCTTGTTGAACTGACAAACACTTTGGGAAGATAGTCATAATGAGTTTTTGCCAGATGTTAGGTTCGTTGGGAGAAACCTATTTAGGTTTTAACCTTTGACTTGTTTTTTTTATTGGCGGGAAAAAGGTGACTCCATGCATTTCTGCATAAGAGAGCCCTGTTTGATCGTGATTTGTGCAATTGAGATGCATTAGTCGAAGGCTGGCGGCATGTGTTATGCGAATGCTCCTTACATGCAGATATAAGGATCTCCAGGGATTAGCAATATTTAGGTCAAGTGATAGTCAGTAATATGCTCTCTACCCAGAGTGTATTGGTTAGAGCAACAGAGTTTACTGCCAGGGCGTTTGATGTAGTTGTGGAAAAAAGGCCTGCAGACCCAGGCCTTTTCGGGGCAGTCTGACCTTTGGATTAAGTGGCTGCAAGACTGTTCGAATCGGGCTGTTCAGCTTGATACGCGGCAGCTGCTCCTCGTTGCAGGGGCAGCAGTCGGTGGACAGCAAGGATTAGATCAACTGCAGGGTCTAACCAGAGGCCTGTTGTAGGACCGAGGATGACGAGGATTCACACGGACAGGGTCTCGTCTGTGTCTTAGAGATCTATCGGAAGTACAGATAGGCCTAGGAATTTCACATCTACATTACATGGTTGTCGTTCACCGTCGTCAAGCGAAAGGGGTTTATGTTTCTTCCCCCATTTCCACCGACGAGGGTACTGCACCCTTGTAATGTAGTATCGACAGTTCTATCTACCTGGAGTCTCTACACCTGCAGGTATGTAAAAATTCAAAACTGTACCCATTTGCTGCAGGGCGACCAATCCCCTAAAGTATGGTGTTTAAATCACAATTTAGTAGCACCTTAGCTGCGCAGCTGCCGTCTGATCATTTGGTGTAGGACCCCTAGTGGTAGCAACATGCGGGTTGTTGGTTGAAACCGAAATTGCGCACATGAGTTTTGGAGAATTGACTAAATTTTGCTGAATTGAATTTAGGTAAATTAAAGGTATGAGCCTTAGAACATGTAGATTAAATCGGTCATTTGTGAGGGAGATACTAGAAGGGGTGCGGTTATATGATCAATTTATTTCAAGTTTTGCCAAACAGTTTACGGTTTAGGAGTTACACGAAAATCGGTCATATTGTATGGGAGATATTAGAAGATTTAAAATTTCCTGTAGCGATCTAGAGAAATATAAAGTTGTGCTAAGTTTTAAGAAGTTTCATAGAAATTTACGATAGTTGTCGTATATACCAGTAGACCAAACAGACTCAATCCATTTAGAAGGTCAAGGAATACCTTTGATACTTCAAATGCTTCCTTCATTTCTTAAAAAAGCAAAGGTCATTTTGCAAAAGAGCTAACAGGTTAAAAGCATATTCAAACCAAATCTCACCATACGTAATTTTCCCTTTTTATTTTTGTCCTTAGTTGATTAATAACAAAAAATATAGTCCTTTTTTGATTTCGTATCCTAGTATTATTTTAAGCAGTTCCTGCATTTATGTTCTCTGAAAACAAAGAATTTTATGGCGTTAAATATATTTTCGGTATATCTCGGTGAATATGTGAAGTTTTGAAGCAAAGGTATAAACGGTATAAACGAAAAGAAATCCATTATTTTTCCAATAGGGGGCTTTAGTAATTTATATATCGCATTGTTTAAGCGGAATCAGATTACGCCAGCCTGGCGTTAGAAAAATAAGATTTTATACTCAAAAACTATTCAATTTTGTGACCAGACAGTTTTGTGATTGCATGACTTAGTATTGTTTGAGTGCGTATTAAAAATGGACAGCAGCAAAGAGGAAATACGCTATAATTTACAGTTTTTCTTCGATAAGGAAAAAGACACAAGTCAGACGACTAACAATGTGAATAATGTTTGTGATACTGTAATAGCCAATCATGCGCAATTTTGGTTTCGTTGGTTCCGTTCCGGTAATGTTGATGTTAAAGATACATTACACTATGGATGGCCAATTGACGAAAGTGTGAAGAAAATAATGGAAATCAATCAAATCAATCAATTAATGGAAGTCAATTCCGAACATTATGTAAGCACTGTTTTAATTGCCCAGCAGCTGAGCTTTGCACACAAACCGTTTGCAGCCAGTGAATGAAGCGATCGTTCAGAAGTTCCATGAGGAAATCGTCAGGCCGCACACATCCATAGCGACTCGCCAGAAGCTCTGAGAGTTTGGTTGCAAGATTATTAAACACCCATTTTATAGTCCGAGCCTGACACCAAGTGATTACAATCTGTTCCTGTCTATGGCGAATGATTTTGCTGGTGAAAAATCGAATTTGGAGAACATTTTAAAATAGACCATCCTAGTGAGCATTTCTACAAGACATACACAATGGTATTATCTTCAAAATGTCAACAAGTTATCGAACAAAGCTGTGCATATTTCGATTCCATTTAGTGGTTTGAAAACAGGTGGTCTGGCAAGGTTGCTAACTGTTAAATACCTGTCATCTGAAGTGTTATTTATTTAGTGTAAGGTTTGCCATTTACGAATACGTTTGACAACCGAAGAAGGTGTAAAAATATTTAAAACTTATTAAAAATGTGATAATTCAAACGTGATTCAATACGACCTATTTTGGCTTTATTGCATGAGAAGGTTCCAGAAAGCGTAACTAATTTTACGTCTTAGCTACGTCAGTTGACCATCAAGATCATGCGATTTGACGTCGTTCAACTTTTTTTGGGTTACACCAACTGTACTACAACTACTACTACTGTACTACAATCCACTGCTGCAGCCAATACAGAGGCGGTAATTTAAATGATATTGTATTTTGTACATAATTGCAAGGATTGTAATGAAATAAAGGTTTCATTGAAATCATAGCTTTATGTGAGTTTAATTTAACTTTACTTTTGAAATTGAAAAATAAATAACCCTCTATTATATTTTAATATAGTTTTGCTATGCAAATAAGAAATGTTAAAATGCCACTTTAAAAATGAAAAACAGCCAAAAGTATGTAACACATTGGTTTTTAAAACTTCATTCATATTATTAATTATGCCAATTGACTGTCATTGGGGAGAAAACCGCTTAAGAACTTAAGAAAATTCCATTTTTTAGTTACCCAACTTCAAAATTACCAACATATGTACATTATTAATTGGTTTTTATTAATTTTGTATGAAGTCAATCGGTATATGATATATCTAACCATATGTAGTTTTTTGGTCAGGTGCTGTTTACTTTTGATATTATTCATGTTTCCATTTGCCTGTACACAGTAAACGTATGTGCGGGTTTATGTCAATTAGCAGTAAAAACGATATCAGTTAAACGATTACCGTACAAATTAATATGCAAAATCTAAGACATTCGAGCATTTGATTGTTATTCGGGGGCAATTGCGACACCCCATACTGATGAGTTCCATTTTTAAAAGTGATGGCATTTTCAAATATTGTGACACTTAGCCTAAGTCGATATTTGAGATGATGCGGCTAACCGCAACTTAGCCGGAAACAGCTTAAAAT
>JAHXMU010000154.1:146211-157881 GCA_019455685.1 Philornis downsi | reverse complement strand
ATAGAAGGATTTGCGAAATCTGGCCTTATCTATCATCATAGTCCAACACTTCTCGAACATTTCAATGTTCTTCATAGAAGAGTTTGCGAAATTTGGCCTTATCTATTATCATAGTCCAACGCTTCTCCAACATTTCTATGTTTTTCATAGAAAGATTTGTGAAATCTGGCCTTATCTATCATCATGGTCCAACATTTCAATATTTTTCATAGAAGGATTTGCGAAATCTGTCCTTATCTATCATTAAAGTCCAACGATTCTCCAACATTTCAATGTTTTTCATAGAAAGATTTGTCAAGGCCCTCGACATATGCAATGATCTCATCATTTTATTCAAATCTTTTTCTATGGAGTATCCTTTCAACATTTGCAAACAGATGATAAACGATATAGAGAATACGGTGAATGGGGTATTAATTCGAGCTTCAATTCCATTCACGCATATACTTGTGATACTGTGTAATCTTAAATTCGTCATTCAAACTACCCAAAATTGTCGTATAATATTGACTGTTCCTTTTTTCACGGTAAACGTGAAATAAAGAAAGCACTTATTCCAACAAATTTTGGTGAAATGTTTATCACCCGATTGTTTAGCTTTTGATTACTTTACGAGATTACTTTTCACGAAATCTTTTCCAATTAGTGGGTTGCGAATTTGCTTCAGGAGTGTGGTGATGGACTCGTGTCTTGTCGAAAACATGTTAACATTGAAAGTTGAAACGAAACTGCTTTTTATCTCAAATGTTCTAATACTACTATTTACAGAGTTATAAATTATGGTATGTAAATTTGTTTTGCTATAGTATGGTAGTAATTAATTAGTATTAAAGTATTTAAAAATTTATTTAGCGTATAATTACTGATATATTATAACAGAAAACATGTTAAGTTAATCACTTTAAAAATGAAAATTCTGTTTAATTTTGAATTGATTCTGAAAGCGCTGCTGGTCAGCAACACATTGATATTTTTGTTCCGCTACTAGTAAACGTGATATCTATTTGGAAAACATATTTTTCATGCCCAAATTTTCATGCAAAATAGCCAAAATACCTTTAGATATACTTACAATGTCAGCTATCTGTCACGACTTCTTTTTTGTATTATTTAGAATAATTTATATGGTTTCTAGTGTGAGAAATTTCTATTCTGAACATCCGTTACATTCAACATTATCGGCGGTGCTCTTTCGATTTCTTTTAAAATTAGCACACCGTTATCAAGTGGTTGCTTTTGACGAAGGGGTACGCCGTGACATCTTTCAAGCAATTTCTAAATATGAACGGTTTTTTTTATCAACACACGAAGTTCCATATGGAACATAAAAAACCAAAAGTGGGGGCAATTAAGATACTGCAGCTCAAATACATATAAACCAGGGGAATGACATAAAATTTTGACAGACATCGTGTAAAGATTGCCACTTTCTAAAAACATTATCGATTTTTTGATAGACGTAACATCTGTGCTTTGGTCACTAGACTTATAGACCGATATGTAATGCAAAATTTAGATTAAAAAACTAATATTCTAAAAACTTTTTTAAGAGATCTGACAAATAAATCATAAGTCGGTACTCACAACTTCTTAGCTGAATTTAGTGATGCCTCAAGAATAAAAAAAATCGTTCATTTATAGACTACATGATAGCGTGATATTTACTTTATTACAATGAGTGCTTAACATTTCAACGATAACAAAAACAAAATGCTCTTTAAGTAACCAATTCTACCTCCTTTTAATATAGCCAGCACTTTTAAAAAGTTTATACACCATTTCACGAGGTATTTTCTCGGCCTCGCGATCGAGCACTGGCATTTCCTTATCCGTGAACCATGACTCTTTGGCCAGAGCTGCCGCTATGCGTGGATTCTTGTAGAAACGGGCACTTTTAGAAAGTTCTGGCGGCAGTTGAGATTCGCGATAAGAATTTTGAACCACCGAAGGATGAGCATATTGCTGTGTGACAGGAAGGGCATTTTGATAATGTGCTAAGGCGGCTGCGGGTTGATGATACAGGAATTGAGCATTGGATAATGTGACGGCAAGTAGTAATATCACGAAAATAGTTGCCATTTTTCTGGAATAGAAGAAAATAAGGAAATAATAGAAAAAAAGAACGAAAATACGAATAGAGGTTTGTGCTGGTTTGTAGCCTGTAGTAATCTTGACAGTAATTTGGTTATTACCGGTGACCAGAGTTGACAGAACTCGGCAGCTAAAATAAGCTAATATTCCAGAAAAAAACTTATTTTTTTCAAAAAAATATGGTTATAGCTTGAACTGAACGTTTTATAAATTGAAACTTGTTTATATTTATATTAAAAGTTTTTGGTGGATAAGAAAAACAGGAGTATCTATTTTGCGGTTTCAAAAGTAAAGTAAAGTAAAGGACTATCTATTTTACGGTTTCAAAAGTAAAGTTAAATAAAACAAATGAAACTTTTATTCATTATAATAGTAGAACCCAGCCATTATCTACGAAATACACTGTCATCTAAATGACCGTCTCTGTGTTGGTTGCAGCAGTACAACCTTTTGTGTCAGTTTTTGGCCACATTTTCGCACATGTTTGTATGTTTTCAAATGCTTCAACGCTTGGGGCCTTTTGACGGTCTTTGACGTAGCCCCACAAAAAAAGTTTAACGGCGTCATATCGCATGATCTTGGTAGTTAATTGACGCCGTCAAAACGTAAAACCTAAATTGAAATTCGGATTATCCGCCACACTTTCACTAACAGAAATAATATGTTCGACAGTGCGTACATTGCGATGATGCACAGGCTGGAGCACATCTGCAAAGCTTCCAGTTTCTTCAAATTTCTTTATTATCTTGTCAATTCCTTGCACAGTATCTTGATTATGACGACCATAATCACTACGTAATGCACGAAAAGTGTACGCGTTTGAATCATCACTTTTGTAGTAAGTTTTAACTATTTTTAGGCATTCTTCGGTTGTTAAACAATCTATATTCGTAAATGGCAAACATTTCACTAAACAAATAATACTTCAGATGACAGGTATTTAACAGCTGACAACAATGAAAGACCGGCGGCTTTGAAACCACTAACTGGATAGCCGTATACGAGTATATTCCAAATTCAATTTGTATCTCGAATTTATATTAATAAAAATAAAAACCTGTAATCTTCTTTCAGTCAATGTGAGAAGACAGTTTTTTATGACCTAAGGCCACGTGAACGCGTAAAGCGTAATTTTTGATTAACAGGCTATGCAATTAGGTAAATGTATTTAAAGTTATAATACAACAAGAATTATATTATAACAAGATTCATTTCAAAAAATAAAATATATTGCATACATTTATTAATATTCTTTGTATGAAAAGTGCATCACTGATTTAAATATCCTTAATCAAAACTCGCCTGCCTAAATTATTATAAACATTCATTGTGTTCTGGGATAAAATCAATTAAAATACTAGCCTATCCTAAATTCAGAAACCAATTTTTGCATTAAAATATTGATCAAAACGGTCAAACATCTTTCATTTAGTTTTTCTTAACAGGGAATTTAATTAGATTTTCTATAGCAATTAGATTTTAATGTCATTCTTAAGGCACTAGATTAGGACTTTTTTGTATTTTTCAATATATTTTTCGTTTTAAATTTTCTCCATGCAAAAATTGAAATGCTTCAAGTGTCCTTACGAATAACTCCGTTCTACTCTGTACAAATGATGGATCTCAAGTTGAAAATTGAGGAATTTAATTCGATTTTCTAAAACAATTGGATTTTAGTGTCATTCTTAAGGCATTCGATTAAGACTTTTTTTATTTTTCAATATATTTTTCGTTTTTAAATATTCTTCATACAAAAATTGAAATGTTTCAAATTCTACTCTGTACAAGTAATGGATCTCAAACTGAAAATTGAGGAATTTAATTAGATTTTCTATAGCAATTGGATTTTAATGTCATTCTTAAGGCACTAGATTAAGACTTTTTTGTATTTTTCAATATATTTTTTATTTTCAATTTTCTTTATACAAAAATTGAAATGTTTCAAGTGTCCTTACGAATAATTCAGTTCTACTCTGTACAAATGATGGATCCCTAGTTGAAAATTGAGGAATTTAATTAGATTTGCTATAGCAATTGGATTTTAGTGTCATTCTTAAGGCACTTGTTTAAGACTTTTTGTATTTTTTAACATATTTTTCGTTTTAAATTTTCTCCATTCGAAAATTTAAATGGTTCAAGTGTTCTTACGAATAACTCAGTTCTACTCTGTACAAATGATGGACCTCAAGTTGAAAATTGGGCTTCTAAATTTGAATGTCTGTGTACTTTTCTAGAATTTGTTAAATATTTAATCTGCTTGCAAAGCTATTCTTTCGACGCTGCAAGAACGTTTCGTTATCATAAGTTGCAATAACACATTTAGCGAAAATGCGAAAAACAATCCAAAAAACTTGTCCAAAAAAAAAAAAAACTGAAAAAAGCTTAAAGCTAAATTCGAATATCGACCTATAAAAAGCAGTGGCAACACTGATGATGACACAAAAGCGCTTGCAACTTCAATTTTAAATTTTTTACAATTTCTTATGAATTAAAGTCAATCTTAAAAATAGTATCAATATTATTTGGTGCGTAACTAAATTCCTACTGTTTGCCAATAGATGGCGCCAGCTGTAAGTGCTGAGGGTCATGAGCCAATCTTAGCGTATGATAAACATACCGCCTAGTGATTTTCTTTTGTCGTCATATTCTTTTGATTGTGTGAATATATATGTATGTATATAATTTTGTGCCATATAATCGTCATATGCGGGAAGTATTGATTTTCTTCTTGCAATCGAAGAAAACGGCGGCAGAAGCTCATCAACAGCTTCAAAACGTTTATGGAGATGTTACCTTAAGTGAACCAACGTGTCGAGATTGGTTCCGTCGCTTTAAAGACGGTGATTTTGATGTTGACGACCGTTCATATAAAGGAACACGAAAAACCTTCGAAGACACTGAATTGACGGCATTGCTAAATGAGGATCCGTGTCAAACGCAGGTAGAGCTTGCTTCAGTATTAGGAGTTACCCGCCAAGCCATTTCCAAGCGATTGCATGTATTGGGAAAGATTCAAAAGCAAATAACTAGGTTCAACCTTATGAGTTTAAGCCAAAGGAACGTTGAGTGCCGTTGTTTAGAATGTGAACAACTGTTTCAGCGACAAAAAAGGAAGGTTTTTTTCATCGTATTGGAACGGATGGTGAAAATAGATTAATTACAGCAATCCAAAGAAAAAAAAGTCATGGGGGCTACCAGATCTTGCTTCTACAGGGTGTCCGTCGGGAATGTATACTACTTTGTTTATTCATAATTTTTGATTAAATGAAAGATAATGGATCTTATATTGATAAATGTTTTATTTAATGTCAGAAATATCAGTGCTCACAAGTGCTAGCCCTTTTGAGCGAATTTTCCATTACATTCTCACACATTTCACGCGGTATTTCATTCATTTCATCACGAGTATTTTCTTTGAGTTGTTCAAGCATTTCTGGTTTGTTTGCATAAACCACAAAAAGAAGTCCGGAGCAGTCAAATTAGGCGACCGTGGAGGCCAATCGACATCACCATTTCTTGACATAACTTGTTGTGGAAAGAGGTCTTGCAGTAATTCCATTGTAATCCTGGCTGTATGCGATGTGACACCGTCTTGTTGATCAAGCCCAAAGTATGCAGTTGTGGCGTTAAAAAGTTTTAATCATATCACGTTATCGCTCCCCATTGACAATTACCGTTATGCCGTTCTTAGTTTCAAAGAAGTAAGGTCCAATGATTCCTCATGACCAAATTACACACCAAACTGTCACTTTTGATGTTTAATCTTAAATGGAAACAAATGCAAATCCTTGTGCAAAATTGTGGCCAAAGTTGTTCTTTAAAGACCGAGCTCCTGAGCACGGTGTCGAATTGAGGTTGATGGATTGTTTTGAACAATTTCTTGAGCAGCAGTAATGTTTTCAGCCGATCTTGCAGCACGTTGTGGTTCTTGCTTGGCCCTGTCAGCTACAGACCGTCTTTCTTCGAAATCATTCACTGCATGATAAATAGTGCGTCTTGTTGGCACGTTGTTTCTCCCAAAAACTTCACGTAACTTTCTCATCGTCTCAGTAATCGACGATTGATTTTGATAAAATGTTTTAACGATTAAAACATGTTGGCTTATCGAACATTTTTCCATAATAAATTTGCCATGTCTCTACTTCTCGACTTCCAAATATGAACTGTCAAGACTAATGTTTACCAAAATGGCGGCAACACAAAGTAGTATACCTTCCCGACGGATACCCCGTATTTAACTTGTACTCTTCGTTGAGAAAATGGTCGTACTAGTGGGCAAAACTTCTCAATTATTTTGTAAAATTTTAGACGACCCTTAAGATTACGATGATGTTTGGGGAACTGCAAACAGCTGTAGGTAGTATTTTTGCGAATACCGAAATTGCTAACCGTCCTTTCCACTGTCCTCTTCACAAGTTTTTAAATAATAGACTATTGGCAATAATAAAAAATTGGTAATAGAAAAATGATCTTGCACCAAATAAAAACCAAAATCATATCATATTTCAGATATGAATGTACTATGCAAATTTCGTGTCAACATTACTGTAGATGCCTATTCGGAACAGATATAGTACCCGAGTACCCAACTCGGGATACCGGGTTGTGTTTGAGAAATGTATCTGCAAATGAATTGTGGGCAGCAATATGTCATATTAGGTCACAAGCAGTTGGAGACGATTGTATACCACTGAAATTTATAAAAATGGTTTTTCCGGTAATATCAGCGCATTTGGTTCACATTTTTAATACTATTATAACTACCTCAATATATCCTGAAATGTGGAAATGTGCGAGAGTAATACCAGTACCAAAAGTAAAAATTCCTCGGCAATGTTCTGATTATCGACCGATAAGTATTTAGTCTGTACTTTCAAAAGTTTTTGAACTGCTTATTAATGATCAGCTGTGTTTATATTTACATGAAAATTTATTATTATCAGAATTTCAATCAGGATTTACGAAAGGGCACAGTACAGTATCGCTAATGGTTGACATGATTGACGAAATAAGGGCAAAATTAGATGATAACTATACCGTGGCCTTAATTAGTTTGGACTTTAGTCGTGCCTTTGAGTCAATATGTCATGAAACACTATTAAATAAGCTATATCAAATTTATAACTTCTCGACATCGGCATGCCATTTCATTCGTTCTTTTTTATGTGGCAGATCACAATATGTTCAGTCTAAGGGTGTAAACTCGGATTTGAGACGGACATATCGTGGTGTACCACAGGGTTCTGTATTAGGGCCCACGTTGTTTTCAATTTACATCAATGACATCTTTGGACATATACATTCTCTTAAAGCTCATTTATATGCTGATGATTTGCAACTCCTGGCTTATGAGAATAAAGATTTTTTTGATAACTTCCAAAATCGTGTAAATAATGAGTTAAAAAATATAAGCCGCTGGTGTGAAAATAATTTTATACATATAAACCCATCTAAATCAAAAGCAATAACTTTTAACTTAATCCCTAGCAGATCTGTTTCGTTTATGTTAAATGGTTTAATTATTGATAATGTTAGCACCATAAAAATATTGGGATTTAGTATTGATGATACTCTAAAATTTGAAAGCCATATCAGGCAGGTAGCTTCTAAAATTACATTCTTGCTACGCAAGTTATATAATATAAATGTGTCTCTTCCGCTAAAAATACGAAAACGTGTCGCAAAAGCGATGTTGATGCCACACGTTATTTATGGGTTAGAAGTTTATTGTGGAACAAGTAGAGGTAGACTAGAGCGATTAAAAATATGCTTTAACCGTATAATTCGTTTTGTGTACAAATTAAAACATTATGATCATGTTACACCATATACTGTTGAGTTTTTGGGATGTACATTTGAAAACTTTATCGACCTTAGAACTATTTTGTTTTTCTACAAAAGTATGAAATTTGGCACACCTAAGTACATAGTTTCCAAATTTGTATTTGGAAGGTCTTCAAGAACCAATATTTTACAACTTCCACTGGCAAGAACGCTAATAATGCAGTGGTCTTTTCGATTTCGTACTATACAATTATGGAATTCAATAATTCCATATGAACACAGAAGATTCTCACTATCATGTTTTGGGTTTAAGAAGCTCTTAATGTCTTGCTTGTAGAACTATTATACTTCACTATTAATTGTTGATGCTACACATTCTATATCCTATCTTTCTTCATATTCGTCGTTAATACTGTTAATACTATTATTATAATAATTATTATTAAAACTTTTTTAAGAAACTGAATTGTAAAATTTCAAGCATGTGTCGCAAAAGGTTGGTCTTCGTAATCAATTTGGCCGTATGCGGCTTTGGATTGCGATATGGAAATAAAATAATAATAAAATAATAATAAAAAAAAAAAGATATACAAACAGTAATTTTTACATACACTGATAGCTCCGGCGTCGGTTAAAATTATGCTCAAACCCGTTTACATTTTCTTGGACCGTATTTATTGCAAGTAAGTTTTATATTTGCCTATCATTTTTATGATGTTTCCTAAAGACGTTAGGAAAATTGGAGGTATCCAAATTCTCCGCCACTATATTCCGACAACAATAATTACACTGGTCTACAAATTTGGAAAAAAATTGACTGCAGAAACGAAGCATTTTTTTAACTAAATCTGAATTCAAATCTGGCACAAAAATTAGGCTATCACTTCTTGTTGATACTTAGTGGCATGCTGGCAATTACAGTCAATAATGACAGTAACAATTTCACAATAATTAATTTGACAGAAGGCCACATTCGTTCTAAGCCTTCATAACAGTAGCGTTTAAGCATGTCAGGGAGGTCGTGTGATACTGATTCAAGCCATTTTTGCATTGTGTGTGGTAAATATTTGGTTGGAAAAAAGGATATGCAATATCAGAATCATTAAAATATGAATATTTAAATTATTTTGGTTTTGCTGTCAGAAATTTGAACAAACCGTGGACACCGACAATGTTTGCAATAATTGCCGAAATGTTAGCTTCATGAATGCAACAGTGGAAACATCTTGCAGTTGGGACAAAAGTAATAATCTATAGAGATAGAAGATTGGATTTTTCTGCATATTTTGAAAATATTTTTGGTTTATTTCAAAAAATGAATATGAATATTTATTGATAGCTTTAAGTACAGTGTAAAGGCTCTTCTTTTGTATAATGGGAATGAAAAAGCATCCATACCAATTGCTCATGCCGTTAATACAAAGGAAAATTACGAATCAATGACTGAAATATTGACATTACTCAAATACAACGGTAATAAATGGAAGATCTGCGTTGACCTTAAGGTGTGTGATTTAAATTACTTTGTATATATAGTATAGACCATCATGAATAACTGTAAATTAATCTGTTTCAGGTCATTGGTTTGTTGACTGGTATGCAAGGAGGTTTTACAAAATATTGTTGTTTTCTTTGTATATGGGATAGTCGAGCTACATGTCATCATTACGTTTGAATAGAGTGGTCGAAAAGAACTCAGTATTCGCCAGTTAAATAAAACATTTGAAATAAACCATTAATTGATTCAAATGATGTTCTTCTTCCGCCGCTGCACATAAAATTGGGCCTTTTTAACAACTTTGCCAACACTCTGGGCAAAGATGGTGCAGCATTTAAGTATTTATTAGAGTTTTTTTTTTAAATATCATATACAGGGTGGGCCATAAGGGTGTTGGCGGTTTAAATATTTAATTAAAAAAAAAAAACTACGAAACATAAAAAAAATATATTTGTATTTTTAAAAAGTAGAAGCATGGGAATTTTTAAGACTTAAAAATAATGTTGTCCAAATGGCTTCCCTCGGCTGCTTGACACTCTTGGAACCGAAGTCGCAAATTTTGGAAAACTGGTTGAAAAGTTGTTCTCGGTATTTTGTTACTTTTCTGAATAATGTTCCTCTTCAACTGCTCTAAATTGGTCGGATTATTCTCGTAGACTACCGATTTGAGGTAGCCCCATAGAAAATAATCGCATGGAGAGAGATCGGGGCTACGTGGGGGCCATTCAATATCCCCCCTTTTCGAAATGAGTTTTCCAGGAAAAACATTTTTCAGCAGCTCTATGGATACCCTAGCCGTATGACATGTAGCCACATCCTGTTGAAACCACATCCTCGAGGTATTGCCTTGAAGTTCTTGCAAAGCTGGCACCAAAAAGTCTGCTTGCATGTTGCAATAATTGTTCGCTCTAACCGTCATCGCATGCCCTCTTTCGTCCTCAAAAAAGTATGGTCCAATAATTACCGGTTGACGTTATCCCAGCTCACACGACAAGCTTAGGGCTGTGAAGTGGACGTTCATGCAAGCGTCGGGGATTAGTCTCGGACCAGAATCGACAATTTGGCTTGTTCACATGGCCATTAAGGTGAAAATTGGCCTCATCACTAAAAATCACGTTGTTGAAATTGTTGAACCGCTCAAGCATCAAATTGACAAAGTTAAGTCGGTTGGCATCATCGGGTTTTAATTCTTGGACTATCTGAATCTTATAAGCCTTCAAATGCAAATCACGTTTCAAAATTCGTCGTAAAGTTGTTCTTTTGACATCCAAAGACTGACTTCTCTTACGTGTTGACTGTTGCGGATTTCGCTGAACTGAAACACGAACACGCTCCACACTGTCGGCTGATCTTGCAGAAACTGGGCGACCACGAACTATAATTGGTACTGTTGAACCGGTTGTTTCGAACATTCTGATCCATTTTCGTATCACATTGGCGCTTGGAACTTCACTTAAATCGTGTAAACCGTGTTCATGCCGATACAAACGTCGTGCAGTAATCACTGATTTATTGTTTTCGTAATACGCTCGGACACAAAATGCACGCTGCACTCCCGTGTACGGCTCCATGGCGACTAAATTTCCAGGAAGCGGCGCAGCGAACAACATATCCCCCTGTCACCCCGCGCCGCGAGTTACCGAGAAATTGAAGATTTAAACCCCCAACACCCTTATGGCCCACCCTGTACTAAAAACAAAGAAGGCATATTTATTGGTCCTCATATCAGGAAGCTATTAAATGATGACAATTTTTTACAATGTTTATTGGAGAAAGAATATGCAGCCTGGAAATCTTTCAAGAGCATCGTGAACATTTTTCTTGAAAACAATAAAAGTTAAAACTACAGACAAATTGTTGCTGAATTATTGAAAAATTATCGCAAATTAGATGCACGAATATCACTCAAAATGCATTTTCTTCATTCTCATTTAGATTTTTTTCCACAAAACTTAGGTGCGGTGAGAGTGCTCACCAAGATTTTATGAAAAATTTAAAGAAATTATCAATGATTTTGGGACAAAAGCATGTTGGACTCTGATACGTGAATACAAACGACGTTCAAATAATGTCATTCACTTTTGAAAATGCATTGATTTTTAAATAAACTAATGATTTTTTATGTAAAAAATAAATAAAAACATTTTTTGTATGTCGAAAACCTGAAGCGATAGAGAAAAACCAATTACAGATTCGAATTCAGCCCACCAAATTACCCTAGGAAAGATATTTGGTTGCTCCGGTCCAAAATCTTTTTGACTAATGTTATTTTGTAAAGGCAAAAACCAATTTGGGCG
>JAHXMU010000154.1:90534-146201 GCA_019455685.1 Philornis downsi | reverse complement strand
GTGTTTGTAAAAACTATCGCGGTATCAGTCTTCTACCCATTGCCTATAAGGTCCTGTCGAGTGTGATAATGTGGAAGACTAAAACCGTTTCTAACTGACCTAATTGGACATTATCCGTGCAGCTTTTGACCTGGTAAATCAACAACTGACCAGATATTTACTCTGCGACAAATTCTGGAGAAGACCCAAGAAAAACAGATCGACACGTATCATGTTTTCGTCGATTATAAAGCTGCCTTCGATAGCCTCATACGGCAAAAACTGTATGAAGCCATGTCCAAGTTTGGAATTCATACGAAAGTTATTCATCTATGTAGGATGACGCTGACTGGCACAAAGTCTTCAGTAAACATAGGCAAAGATCTAGGCGAGCCTTTTTACACCAAACGAGGATTTAGGCAGGGCGACAGTCTATCGTGCGACGTCTTCAACATACTGTTGGAGATGATTATGAGAAAAGTTGCTGTTAATACGACTGGTACCATCTTTAATAAAAGCCATATGTTAATCGCATATGTAGATGACATCGATATTATTGGGCGAAAACTGCAGAATGTTACTGCAGCTTTCTCAAGCATCGAGAAGGAAGTAGCGAAAATGGGTCTGGTGATAAACGAGAACAAAACAAAGTTATTGGTTTCAACGAACAAGGACTCTAGTCGTTTGGGACGCTATATGAACGTTGACAACTATAATTTTGAAGTGGTGGAAGAATTCATTTACAGCTGTACACAAAACGAATGATGTCAGCATGGTGATAGAGAGGAGATTATTGCTTGCTAACAGATGTTAATATGGGCTAAACAAGCGATTCAATGATAAAGTCCTCTCTCGACAAACAAAAATCCGGCTGTACCAGACGTTGGTTTTGCCCGTCTTGTTATATGGCGCAGAATCCTGGTTTATGACACAAACGGATTAATCAGTGTCGGCAGTTTTCGAGAGGAAAATATTCCGGAAAATATATGGACTTATCATCGTTAACGGAAAGTAACGTTGCATGAACAATGAGCTGTATGAGCTATATGCCGACATCAACGTAGTCAAAGGCATTAATATACAGCGTTGGCGTCGACTGGGTCATGTTGTGCGGATGTACCCAAATGCTCCAGCACGGAAAGTTTTCGACAACGTTGGAAGAACCAGGCTTTTGAAATACTGTCGAAGCCTGGTGTGAAGAATTGGAGGAGAAGCGCAGAAGATCGAAACGCTTGGAATTATTTTTTAAAGGCCGCATATGATAGATGTTTCAGTCGCTACCTAAGAAGAATAATAAATAAATACTACTGATACTAAATGATTGATTGATTGCTCGTTTATATTGAATATGGTGCAATTGGAGAAAAGACACAATTCTAGGGATATATAAGTTAAATGTGAAGGACTGTGGTGCAATGGTTGGTACACGCGACTATTGTTCGCATGATCCCGGGTTCAATCCCGCACATAGTCACATTATTTGAGCGGCGGTCACTTCGACGTATCTGACGAACATTTCGTGTAACCGGCAAGTTTGGTAAATACTTCTCAAACTATGACGTTCCGAATGGTATGAGGAGGTTGAGGGCTCGCTCAGATAGCTAGTTTCATAAGCATCGACCGAGAGATGAAAACTTTATGAACGGAATGAATTCTTTTATTGTGAAGGGCTGAATGACATTGAAGGAATGATTATCTTCGGACAGTATCTTTACCTACTTTACATGAGATGTGAGCCGACTATCTTTGGAATCACACAGACATACTAGGAGTGTGAATAAGTCGAGTTTTCGTAGCCGGATAACTATGGCACTGCGACCATCAAATACTCTTTATTCCACTGTTGAAGGCGTCAATGAGAAGGCGGATGTCCTTATTAAAGCTCATTTTCCTGCCGTTTCACATTTCAATGTAAGAAGATGATAAGATTACTCTCATAGCTTCATGGGCAATCTTTGCCTGAACAAGGGTTGGGAAAAGTGAAGGGAAATGAAAACAGTTATCATATCGGATATTCAGGCAATATTTTTTTGCATACAAGATTACTCTTGTGGATTCATGGACGATCTTTGCCCGAAATTTTACCATATTTGTTCGGGAAAAAATTTAACGGCATTGCCAGCTTTTCTAGTATTGGCTTCCAACACTGAGATCAGAGCAACTTATGTTTTTACATCAAAATTAGATTTACATCATATTACTTATCATACTATATTTTTTATTGCAAAATTGTAAAATGTTGTCTTTTTACAATTTCATTTCACAAGTTTATAAGTGCATTATTGAAAACATTATGATGCGAATTATTCCGATGTCAGTGTTGGAACCCAGCGGAACAATAGTCGGCAATGCCGTTTAAGAGAAATTTTCTCGTGAAAAGCATAGTACTGCCTGGTGGAAAAATTTAGCTTAAAATGTTACGACCATTTTTTTATATGGAGTTTCATCTCGAAAAGCCAGCATAGTAATAGCCTTTAACGAAAAAAATTGTAAAATTTGTCGGATATTGCTGGTGTTCATCTTGGACGAGCGCTCAAACAATTGTGAGTCAAGTAATCACAAAACTGTTTGAATAGCTTTTCGAGTAGGAAATCTTGCCTCCCCCCTAATGGGGCTATGATACAGGTTACCAAAGCCATCTATTGGGGAAATAATGAATTTCTATTTACTATACGCTAAACTAATGCGACTTACGTATGAGTTATAAATGGCTTTATTACGTAAAGCATACGTTCCACATTGCTGTTCTACTAGGGGCTATTAACGTCTAGACATCGAAAAAACTTCTATAGAACAGTCACACAGAATACAACTTTTTGAATTCAGATTGATTTACTGAGTATATTGTGAAACTATTTTCATAGATTTTAAGTTAAATATTGGGAATTCAAAATAAGTTTCCGATGTTTCCGGCAAAAGATAGCCTCACCAGTAAGATATGGTTGATATTGTCAAATGTAAACTCTTATATTATAAGGTAGAAACATTTGGCAACTCTATAACAGTGAAGTATTTGCGATTTAGTATCGGCATCACATGTTTATACTTTCACCCGAAGAAATAAATGTATACATCATTTGATACGGCAAAATTGATCCACTCACATGGTAGTGTTTGAAGTACCAAGTACCCTTTGACCAAGTAGCCTTCAAAGCTATTTTTAATCAATTGGGTTTTGTTCATCCGTCAGTCTGTCTGCCCGGCTGCTGAACACGATAACTGTCGTTATAAAACTTTTTCAAATTTCGCATAGCCTAATATTTTGTCAGGTCGTAGACGGGTGTTTTATATGGGCTATATCGATTCATTCCATTTGGCATCTTCCATTGAAGTTGTCCAATATCTTGAAATTTAATTGTCCTCTTCAACCCCTAACTTAAATTTTTGTCAGTTGCATTGCATTGTAATGTTTAGTAAAATTTTGAAAAAAAAATCAACCGGATAGCCATGCCCTCTCTAATGACTCCAATACAAATTACCCGATTTCAACCCACATATTCCCAGATTCATGTCTTTCATTAATTTGCATTTAATTCAGAATAGTTTAGCTCTCATCATGCATTTAGTAAACTTAGTTCTGCGAATGAAAGTGGACTGTATTGCCCTGCCCATTAGCATAGCATATAACGGGTTATCCATCTTTCGGTTTCGAAAGTAAAGTTAAATAAAACACACATAAAACTATGATTTCGATGAAACTTTTATTTCATTATAATGCTTGGACCTTGCCATTATGTACGAAATACAATGTCATTTAAATGACAACCTCTAGATTGGTTGCGGTAGTGAATCCTTTTATGGTAGTTTTCGACCACTCTTTCGCACATTTCGGGTTGTATCTCGGCGATAACTTGGCAGATCTTGGTTTTCAAATGCTCCAATGTTCGGAGATTATCCATGTAAACACGGTCTTTGACGTAACCCCCCTAAAAAAGTCTAACAGCGTCGAATTGCATGATATTGGTGGCCAATTGACGTCACTAAAACTTAAAATTACGCTTTCTGGAAACTTCTCATGCTATAAAACCAAAATCGGCAGTGTTGTGTGGCAAATTTGAAGAATTGCATGTTTAGAAAAAGGGGGGAGGACCACAAAACATGTTATTTATTGTAAAAAAATAAGTTTCCGAAACTTTTTTGATGATCATTAATACGATGTTTAAACCATTGGGCTATTTTCAACTTTGAAATTATTAAAAACATTTCGTTAATTTTGAAAGTAGTCTACATGAATTCGTACCTTAAAAGTCGAACTTCTAAAACAGCTACAAATATGCAGAAGTTTTTTGGAAAAAATCGATTTTCTGGCACAAATTTTCATAAAAAACATTTTATTATTTACTGCAAAGAACGTAAAATTCATTGAAACGCAATCCTTTAAATTTCTGGAAATGGTTTAGATGATGAACGATTTAGCTCTTGAACCACTATCATAATCACTCTCATATATAAATGTCACTTCACCTAACTGATATTTCTATGTTGATTTGGCATGATTTTTGATTGGCGATGTGATTTATCGCTGTTTTACAAGCGTTTTCTTGTTTCTACCTAAATCGGTCAACGCGTGAAATTACTTAATTTCACTGGCGGACTGTATGAGCTACGTTTAAATAACATCGTTATGCCAACATGCAATGTTCACACAGGCCACTGATTTAGATTCCCAAATTCAAACGTAAAATGTAGAAATTTGCTCTTGTTAATTAGATAAACAAATGAACTTTATATCTTAAGTATTGTAATTCCTATGATCAATTCTGTGGAAAAAAGCTATCACCTCAGCATTCTACCAGTGACCTTTCTCCCGATGATCTTGTCATGATATTATGTGTAATGAAGAAATGAATTGAAAGATAGTACTCAATCTCTACTAGCTCGCGAAGTATCAATTTTGGCATAATACGAAAAGAGAACTTGTTAATTACTATTTCTATTACTATTGCTAATTAAATACTATTACTAAACTCCTCGTCAATTAAAGATACACATTAGACTGCCATTAGCGCATATGGGATTTTTTGTTTTTGTGAATTTGCCTGGTGGCACCCCACAGATCGGTTTATTTTCCCAAAAAAGTAATTGTTGCAAAATTTTATTCAATTCGGTTGGCGGCAAATGGTGCCTCCAAGCCCCCAAAGTTTACTAAAATCAGCATTTTTGCACAAAAGTTGACTTTGGGCTTGAATAACTCAGCTATTACCCATTACTCATAAAATTACTGAAATGAAGGAAATTTAACGCTAAATAATTTTGCCACAGAAAGTTTTTGATTATCTCCAACCGTTTTCGATTTATATCCCCCCAAACAAGATTTGCGCCTTCAAAAACTTAATTTGCAAAACGTTAAAATTTGTGTTATTTATTATAATACGTAGGTATTTATAACAATGTATTAATAGTTTGTATTTGTATTTCTGCCGAATTATTCACAACTTTTATCGTTTTAATTTTTTCTATTGCCTCTTTATAATTTTCATCTACTTCCCACTCAGA
Source organism: Philornis downsi (assembly GCA_019455685.1). Classification (NCBI taxonomy): domain Eukaryota; kingdom Metazoa; phylum Arthropoda; class Insecta; order Diptera; family Muscidae; genus Philornis; species Philornis downsi. The sequence goes on along the minus strand of JAHXMU010000154.1, from coordinate 140,726 downwards.
GGGTGGCTTTTTTAAAAAGTTTATATTTATATTAAATCTGGTAAAAAAATTTGTTGTTTTCGAAACAAACTGTTCGATGCCCTCTTCCAGGATTTCAGAAATTGTTACATTTGCCTTTTTATCATTTTGTTTCGACGATGATTCTCTATTTAATCTTTCCATCATTTTTGCCTTAGTTTCCGAACTTACGCTTGAATCAAAAAAAGGCAAAGGCGACTGCTTTTGAACCTAAATACCGAAGATGCCTACAAAATTTTTCGGACGCTATTTTTGAGATTTCGCTATCATATTTTGCACGAGTATGAAGCTTAATTAAAAAATTAAAATCACAAAAAGGTGCTTTTATTGGTAAAGGAGATGTAAAACATGCTTCAGCATAAATTTTTATAAGAAAGATAGAAATTTCGCATAAAGCCTTTTCTTCTTTTTTGGTAAGCTCAAATTCATTTCTAAATAAAAATATTTTCAAACTGTATATGGCCTTTGACATCCACCTGGCATGATGCATAGCTCCTGGAGCTTTAATTTTTAATCCATGACTTGGTGTTTTCCCCAAGAATATTATTATAAGTTCAATAAATTCCCTATAATCGACACGGGGCTGTTCGGCATTTAAAAATTTCTCCAAATTCGAAATTATGATTTCTATTTCACTTGCACAGAATTTTTTCTCAACTCTTTTGTCACTAATGCCACTGCTAATGTTTTTGACATTTATTTTTGCCCACGCTTTCTGAAATTTCAGGAAAATGACAACATTAGGGTTTTCGGACTTTGACATTTTTAAATCAAATACACTTTTTAAAACTAGTTCAAAAATATGATGCCGGCATGGTAAATACAAAAGTTCTTTTTCTAATAAGTTTTCAAGAATCGTAGCTGTTCTGCTTAGATGACCGATGTTCACTGCTGTTGTATCAAAAACTAACGCTTTCACTTTATCTTGTAAACCCCACTCGTAAACAGCTTTACAAATAGCTAATGCTTGGGCTCTTCCAGTGCTTGTGTCTAAAAGCGGAACTTCGAGTAATTGCTCAATTTCACCGTTGGAGATTATAATAGGGAGCCGGTCTACTTTCTGTTTTCCTTCTAATCCTGGAAGTAGTTTCCCGTCCCAATGCAAACAAACAGTTTCCAAATCAGTATTTTTCATCTTGGCTTTGATTTCATCAACACGTTCTTACCGCAATTCTCGTCTAGCAGTACGAACTGAATTTTTATTTAGAATGAACTTATTTATGCTCTGACCAAACGCTTCTGCAGTAGCAACGATAATTTTAACAGCATTTCTGTCACTTATTTTGCAAGAATCAAGAACAGCAGCAAGTTTTGAAGTTACTAAATTAGTATTTCCCCTAGCTTTCTTTAAAGGTGGCTCTTGTGCAATATCCATGTCAGAAGCACTTTTTTCAAAATTTGAATTTTCCATGTCAGAAGCACTTTCTTCACAATTTGAATTTTCCGGAACAGATAACGAAATATAGTTTTTAGGAACAGTTCTGAATAAATCGTTAACTTCTTGTGTACTTTTTTCTCTCCTTTGCAACAATTTTCTTTGCCTCTCTTCAGTTTGTTCGCGATCGATGCCATGCATATATTCCCTCTTTTCTTTGATTCAATAAAAATATATTATATCTTCTTCAATTTTCACAATATTCAATGCATTTGCATGAGCTATATCAAATAAATTTTCTATTTTTGGGGTAAACACAGTTTCTTTTTTCTCTTGTTGTTTTGTCTTTCTAGCTGAGTTCTTTTGCAGATTTCGCCATTCATTATAGAGCTTTTCTAATTTTTCAATACAGTGCTTTTCTTCTCTTGTTGGAATTCTTGCCTTTTGCCAAAATATTAGCACTTCTTTTATTGTTAAACGGGCATTTTCTCTCAAGCTCAGCTTAACAACATGCGTATTGAAAAAAAGCACTTTCATGACTTCTTTAACAGATGGCAATTTAGAACCAACCAAACTATTGGAATAATTTCCAATCAAATATATTCGCTCACGTAAAAACATACATAGACATGTTAGCACAACGATCACTTGCAAAATAATAATTACTTATAAATATGAAATACTCAAATCCATTTATTGTCGCAAAAATAAAGTTCCGTTATCAAGTAAAGCACAACAACACTTTTGCAAAAACAAAGTAACAAAAACAAAGTACCGTAATCGGCAGCATAGGTAAGTTCAAACATCAAAACACTTTTGTAAATTCGTTATGTTAACAGATTTTAAGGGGATATCTGCTTATTAGCGGTACAACTCTGCAATCATTCTACATATAGATGGAGTAATACTTTCTTCTGCAAAATTATTAGATGTTATATATTATTTTTAGCGTACTTTCAACATTTTCATGTGAAATGAATAGTTGCTGAGATATTAATAGTCCAAAGTCAATTTTACACAAAAAAGCGTTCTTTCTGAACTTTGGGGGCTTTGAGGCACCATTTCCCTCCAACCGAATTGAATAAAATTTTGCAACAATTACTTTTTTGGGAAAAGGAACCGATATAGGGGGTGCCGCAAGATTTTTTTTTTTAAGTGGCAGTCTAATACACATCGTCCGGATTTGGAATAAAAATTTGTAAATCCAAAATACGGGGGGTTAATTTTATCTCTCTTTTTTTTCTCAATCTTGCGAAACTATTGCTGATACCACCTTTCACTGTAAACTTTTCACTTTGACAGATGACGACGTTTGGACGCCATTACCATTACCAATGACCCTTTATACAGCCGTCTTCATTCTCAATTTGGCCGCGCGACACTGTATGTAAACACGGGTAGTACGAGTATATATGTATGTAAGCATTGTTATGGTTAAAGCTTTTCGTTACTCATTTGTTTGCATACGTTTGAACGGATTTAACAACAACAAAAATCCAAACGTGTTTTTGGTGTTCTCTCGAACTAAAGTAATTGTTATTGTTTACTTTTTTATTTTCATTGTTTGTCATATCAGACACTGGTTAATAGATTTTGTTGATCCATATAGTGTCATACAAGCATACGGACTGCACACGCAAACACTCTCATTCCGACAACCAGTTGCAGTTAAAAGTTCAATTGTATTGTGGAGAACAACAACTCGAAAAACTTTTGTTGTGTGCGGCTGATCTTGAACGCAAAATGCAAATTTTTTAAAACTAGTGCGTACACGTCCGTCCTGCGTCTATCGAGCACCTGCTCGTCGTGCTAATATCGGTAATTGAGGAAACATTCGTGCAAAGGTTACCACTACCACTACACTACTACTACCAATGATTGGGTTCGCAACCAAATCTTGAGATTTTATTTGCCGTGACGTTCATCAATTACAAAGCAAAATGAAAGTGTCTGCTAGATACGGCTTCGAATGAGTGAGTGATATTACGTATCGTACCAGTGACAAATTAGGAAACCATTGGAAACGCATGGTCATGTTGGCAAGATTATGTTTGAATAAACATAAAATTGAATTAAACATCATTACAGTGGAAGGTCTGATCTAATGTTTTTCAAACTGAGTGGTTGCGACCCTGTCGGTGTCAATAATAAAATTCGTCTATTAAATTTCCCTTTATTGAACAAAGCATTTTGAAAATTTAACACATAAAACTTTTTAAAGTAGCAATACCAACATATTTTGATGGTTTTCAACGCAGGAATCGGAACAGCTTACTTTTTTACATCATAATAAGTTCGATAACACGAAAAATACACAATTTTGCAAATATATTATCGAGAATATTATGATGTTCCGATTTCCATGTTGGCAACCCTTACAAAAGAACATGACAATGGCTTAAGTTAGATACTATAATCTTGTCACGAGGAAGAGATTTTTTTGAACTGATTCAAAAATCCAACTCTGTAATAGGAACAATCCCTCGTTGAAGACTAGGAAAGGGTATGCACTGGCGGCAACGGACTGGTCCATTGAGGGGATAGAGAGCATGAGTAGGGCTGAGTATAGGGGGCTCTTGGACAAATGTGCCTTGTCGAGATGGCAAACACGTTGGGAAGAGAGTCAGAACGGACGTGCTACATTTAGGTTTTTGCCAGATGTTAAGTTCGTTGGAAGAAACCCAGACTTTGGTTTTAACCTCTTGTTTTCTTGCTGACGGGGCGTGGGTTACTCAATGCCCTCCTGCATAAGAGAGCCCTATCCGATCGCGAGTCGTGAAACTGTGGTGCACCAGTCGAAGACTGGCGGCATGTTTTGTCCCTTATATGCACTTATAAGGGACCTCCAGGGATTACCGATTACTTAGTCAGGCGATGACTGGATAGTCAGCAATATGCTCTCTACTCAGGCTGTTTTGGCTACAGCAACGGTGTTTGCTTCCAGAGCGTTTGCTCGGCGGAGGGCTACTATAACGTAGTTGTGGGAAGTGGGTCTGCTGACCTTTTCAAGGCAATCTGACCTGTGGGTTGAGCGGCTGTGGGACTGTTCGGATCTTGCAGATCCCACAATCCCGTTCAGCTTGATTGTTGGCAGCTGTGTGCTCGTGTGCGGGGGCACCAGTCGCTGGGCCTCAAAGGGTTGAAACTGGGAGTAGATTATCTACGGAGTTAGATTATCTACAAAGTTTGACCAGCGGCTTTGTCTGGTACCGGGGGTGCTAGGGATACACACGGGAGTCTCGGGTTTGTGCCCTGTCATCTGTATCCTTTTGATCTCTCGGGGAGTACGGCTAGGGATGAGGTTTTCCCTATGTCTATATCTCATGGTTGCCGTTCACTGTCGCCGAACGGAAGGAGTTTTCCCCGTTTCCCACCGGTGAGGGTACTGCATCCTTATAATGTAGTATTGACCGTTCCATCTGCCTGAAGTCTCCGTGCCTGTAGGTATGTCTGTACTCTTTTGCCACAGGGCGACCATTCACAATTTGGTAGTAGCTTTGGTTTTTGCTTTGCTACGCTGCTCCAACCGGTGCGTTTGACCCGTAGCGTGGGGATCTGGAGGCCCCGGGACTGAGTTCTTAAGGTTTATTAATTTTGTTCTTTGACTATACTCCATAGTCCCCATATTATACTTGGGAAATAGTTTATTACAACGATCCAGCCCTTATACAAATTTTGCTGTCAAATTGATTTTTGTAGTATTGTAAGAATTGATCATACCAAATTTCCACTATGCATTATTCCATACGAACCCAGCTTCCTATTTGTGTCCCATTTGTATAGAATCTAAATTTGCATTTAAGATCTGAGCCTAACAATATTAATGTTTATTAATTTTGCTCTTTGACTATGCTCTATAGTCCTCATATTGTACTTGGGAATTAGTCGATTACAATGATCCAGCCCTGATACAAATTTAGCTGTCAAATTGCTTTTTGTAGTATTGTAAGAATTGGTCATACCAGATTTCCACTATGCATTATTCCAATCGAACCCAACTTCCTATTTGTATCCCATTTGTTTAGAATCTAAATTTGCATTTAAGCTTTGAGCATAACAATCTTAAGGTTTATTAATTTTTCTCTTTAACTATGCTTTATAGTCCCCATATTGTACTTGGAAAATAGTCGATTACAATGATCCAGCCCTGATACAAATTTAGCTGTCAAATTGCCTTTTGTAGTATTGTAAGAATTGGATATACGAAATTGCCACTATGCATTATTCCAATCGAACCCAGCTTCCTATTTGTGTCCCTTTTGTATAGAGTCTAAATTTTCATTTAAGATTTGAGTCCAAACTATCTTAAGGTTTATTAATTTTTCTCTTTGACTATACTCCATAGCCTCCATATTATTTTATAAAATGTTGAATATTTATAATCAAATCGGGTAATGTTTAACTATACCTTCATCGGAAACAATGAATGTATTTATAATTTGATACGATAAACTGCTCCTAATACCTACAATACAAATTGAAAGATCTTACGAAATTCAGTTTTCCTTCCTACAACTCCTAATCTGTAGAGAGTAGCAACCCAAAATGTTTGAATTTTTGTCCAATGTTCTACAGTGCTTGTGAAATTTTAAATATATCGACCGATTTAACATCACTTCTGGTGTCTTCATGCAAATGCTAGATTTAACTAATATTTTCTTAATTTTATATCTTTAATTTAGTTCAACCACATTCCGTCAAATTGGAGATTTATTAAAGTAGGACCTGAGAATAAAAACGGACCGCTAGTCGAGCCTTTTCTGGTGATTTCCATACAAAATGGCCGATTTTTTCGCAATTCAAATTCTTCTCTGTAACTTCTAATTCGTAAACTGCAGCAAACCTAAATGTTATTTCATTGCATTGGTCTATAATACTCATTTTATGCCAGCGTTATACATTTTTCGTTTTCAAGTAAAGTTTAATAAAACACACATAAAGCTATAATTCCGATGAAACTTTTATCTCATTATAATGCTTGCACCTTGCCATTATGTACGGTCATTTAAATGACCGCCTCTGGATTGTCTGCAACAGTAGATCCTTTTGAGATCCCTCCAGCGTCATTTTCGAAAAACTACGGCCCAATGGCACCTCCAGACCATAATGCACACCAAACAGTCACTTTTTCCGGATGCACTGACTTTTCCACAATTCTCCGAGCTTCATATGCGACAATTTTGCTTGTAGATGTAGCCACCGAGTGAGAAATGAGCTTCATTGCTGAAGAAAATGTTGTTCGATTGAAAGTCCACGTTTCAATCAGCACTTTTGTAGTTAGTTTTAACTATTTTTACGCGTTCTTCGCTTATTAAACAATTCATAATCGTAAAGGGCAAACCACATCACTAAATAAATAACACTACAGATGACAGGTATTTAATAGCTGACAGCGTTGCCAGACCGGCGGTCTTGAAACCACTAACAGGATAATGGATTAAAGATGCTCACTGTTGAAAATTAACACTATTGGTCCAGGCTTTGATGTAGCCGCACTATAATTGTGTCAACTATGATTGATTTTATGGTTTTTTAAAGGCTAAATTTTGGTTTGGGGCTTGATTACATTTAGTGCATACGATTTGTTTCAGCCAAGGGCAATTCCTGTTGAATTAGGGCTACAACGGTTCAGGTTTTGTTACAATTCTCACATAAGTGCGCAAACTTAAAAATAATTACCCTTTTCGATGCCTCTAATGCAAATGATAGGATTAATTGTGTATAAACTTACAGCGTTTATACTTACTTATATTAAAAAAAATATTACTTAATATATATATGTAATATATACCTACATATATAATATATTACTTAATATATAATATATTAATATATTACTTAATACTCAATTTGTGCTTCAAAAATGTATGTAAATTGAATTGCAAATCAATGTAGAGTATACAATCGTGAATTGGTTTGGTTTTATCTATGCTAGAAAATTTACTAGTTGCCTATTGTGAATTAATTAATACAATGAATTAGAAAACGATAAGTTGTAAAGTAGCAAGTTAAGTTAGTAGGCCAAAAATGACCCTTCTTCGCATCACATCGTAGCGAATAGCCATTTCTACCCTCATCTCGAATTCAACATTAAATTTACCCGTTTGTATCGGCATGAACACGGTTTACACGATTTAAGTGAAGTTCCAAGCGCCAATGTGATACGAAAATGGATCAGAATGTTCGAAACAACCGGCTCAACAGTACCAATTACGGTTCGTGGTCGCCCAGTTTCTGCAAGATCAGCCGACATTGTGGAGCGTGTTCGTGTTTCAGTTCAGCGAAATCCGCAACAGTCAACACGTAAGAGAAGTCAGTGTTTGGATGTCAAAAGAACAACTTTACGACGAATTTTGCTTTGCAAGAACTTCAAGGCAGTACCTCGAGGATGTGGTTTCAACAGGATGGGGCCACATGTCATACGGCTAGGGTATCCATAGAGCTGCTGAAAAATATTTTTCCTGGAAAACTCATTTCGAAAAGGGGGGATATTGAATGGCCCCCACGTAGCCCCGATCTCTCTCCATGCGATTATTTTCTATGGGGCTACCTCAAATCGGTAGTCTACGAGAATAATCCGACCAATTTAGAGCAGTTGAAGAGGAACATTATTCAGGAAAGTAACAAAATACCGAGAACAACTTTTCAACGAGTTTTCCAAAATTTGCGACTTCGGTTCCAAGAGTGTCAAGCAGCCGAGGGAAGCCATTTGGACAACATTATTCCCATGCTTCTACTTTTTAAAAATACAAATATATTTTTTTTATGTTTCGTAGTTTTTTTTTTTTAATTAAATATTTAAACCGCCAACACCCTTATGGCCCACCCTGTATATGATATTTAAAAAAAAAACTCTAATAAATACTTAAATGCTGCACCATCTTTGCCCAGAGTGTTGGCAAAGTTGTTAAAAAGGCCCAATTTTATGTGCAGCGGCGGAAGAAGAACATCATTTGAATCAATTAATGGTTTATTTCAAATGTTTTATTTAACTGGCGAATACTGAGTTCTTTTCGACCACTCTATTCAAACGTAATGATGACATGTAGCTCGACTATCCCATATACAAAGAAAACAACAATATTTTGTAAAACCTCCTTGCATACCAGTCAACAAACCAATGACCTGAAACAGATTAATTTACAGTTATTCATGATGGTCTATACTATATATACAAAGTAATTTAAATCACACACCTTAAGGTCAACGCAGATCTTCCATTTATTACCGTTGTATTTGAGTAATGTCAATATTTCAGTCATTGATTCGTAATTTTCCTTTGTATTAACGGCATGAGCAATTGGTATGGATGCTTTTTCATTCCCATTATACAAAAGAAGAGCCTTTACACTGTACTTAAAGCTATCAATAAATATTCATATTCATTTTTTGAAATAAACCAAAAATATTTTCAAAATATGCAGAAAAATCCAATCTTCTATCTCTATAGATTATTACTTTTGTCCCAACTGCAAGATGTTTCCACTGTTGCATTCATGAAGCTAACATTTCGGCAATTATTGCAAACATTGTCGGTGTCCACGGTTTGTTCAAATTTCTGACAGCAAAACCAAAATAATTTAAATATTCATATTTTAATGATTCTGATATTGCATATCCTTTTTTCCAACCAAATATTTACCACACACAATGCAAAAATGGCTTGAATCAGTATCACACGACCTCCCTGACATGCTTAAACGCTACTGTTATGAAGGCTTAGAACGAATGTGGCCTTCTGTCAAATTAATTATTGTGAAATTGTTACTGTCATTATTGACTGTAATTGCCAGCATGCCACTAAGTATCAACAAGAAGTGATAGCCTAATTTTTGTGCCAGATTTGAATTCAGATTTAGTTAAAAAAATGCTTCGTTTCTGCAGTCAATTTTTTTCCAAATTTGTAGACCAGTGTAATTATTGTTGTCGGAATATAGTGGCGGAGAATTTGGATACCTCCAATTTTCCTAACGTCTTTAGGAAACATCATAAAAATGATAGGCAAATATAAAACTTACTTGCAATAAATACGGTCCAAGAAAATGTAAACGGGTTTGAGCATAATTTTAACCGACGCCGGAGCTATCAGTGTATGTAAAAATTACTGTTTGTATATCTTTTTTTTTTTATTATTATTTTATTATTATTTTATTTCCATATCGCAATCCAAAGCCGCATACGGCCAAATTGATTACGAAGACCAACCTTTTGCGACACATGCTTGAAATTTTACAATTCAGTTTCTTAAAAAAGTTTTAATAATAATTATTATAATAATAGTATTAACAGTATTAACGACGAATATGAAGAAAGATAGGATATAGAATGTGTAGCATCAACAATTAATAGTGAAGTATAATAGTTCTACAAGCAAGACATTAAGAGCTTCTTAAACCCAAAACATGATAGTGAGAATCTTCTGTGTTCATATGGAATTATTGAATTCCATAATTGTATAGTACGAAATCGAAAAGACCACTGCATTATTAGCGTTCTTGCCAGTGGAAGTTGTAAAATATTGGTTCTTGAAGACCTTCCAAATACAAATTTGGAAACTATGTACTTAGGTGTGCCAAATTTCATACTTTTGTAGAAAAACAAAATAGTTCTAAGGTCGATAAAGTTTTCAAATGTACATCCCAAAAACTCAACAGTATATGGTGTAACATGATCATAATGTTTTAATTTGTACACAAAACGAATTATACGGTTAAAGCATATTTTTAATCGCTCTAGTCTACCTCTACTTGTTCCACAATAAACTTCTAACCCATAAATAACGTGTGGCATCAACATCGCTTTTGCGACACGTTTTCGTATTTTTAGCGGAAGAGACACATTTATATTATATAACTTGCGTAGCAAGAATGTAATTTTAGAAGCTACCTGCCTGATATGGCTTTCAAATTTTAGAGTATCATCAATACTAAATCCCAATATTTTTATGGTGCTAACATTATCAATAATTAAACCATTTAACATAAACGAAACAGATCTGCTAGGGATTAAGTTAAAAGTTATTGCTTTTGATTTAGATGGGTTTATATGTATAAAATTATTTTCACACCAGCGGCTTATATTTTTTAACTCATTATTTACACGATTTTGGAAGTTATCAAAAAAATCTTTATTCTCATAAGCCAGGAGTTGCAAATCATCAGCATATAAATGAGCTTTAAGAGAATGTATATGTCCAAAGATGTCATTGATGTAAATTGAAAACAACGTGGGCCCTAATACAGAACCCTGTGGTACACCACGATATGTCCGTCTCAAATCCGAGTTTACACCCTTAGACTGAACATATTGTGATCTGCCACATAAAAAAGAACGAATGAAATGGCATGCCGATGTCGAGAAGTTATAAATTTGATATAGCTTATTTAATAGTGTTTCATGACATATTGACTCAAAGGCACGACTAAAGTCCAAACTAATTAAGGCCACGGTATAGTTATCATCTAATTTTGCCCTTATTTCGTCAATCATGTCAACCATTAGCGATACTGTACTGTGCCCTTTCGTAAATCCTGATTGAAATTCTGATAATAATAAATTTTCATGTAAATATAAACACAGCTGATCATTAATAAGCAGTTCAAAAACTTTTGAAAGTACAGACTAAATACTTATCGGTCGATAATCAGAACATTGCCGAGGAATTTTTACTTTTGGTACTGGTATTACTCTCGCACATTTCCACATTTCAGGATATATTGAGGTAGTTATAATAGTATTAAAAATGTGAACCAAATGCGCTGATATTACCGGAAAAACCATTTTTATAAATTTCAGTGGTATACAATCGTCTCCAACTGCTTGTGACCTAATATGACATATTGCTGCCCACAATTCATTTGCAGATACATTTCTCAAACACAACCCGGTATCCCGAGTTGGGTACTCGGGTACTATATCTGTTCCGAATAGGCATCTACAGTAATGTTGACACGAAATTTGCATAGTACATTCATATCTGAAATATGATATGATTTTGGTTTTTATTTGGTGCAAGATCATTTTTCTATTACCAATTTTTTATTATTGCCAATAGTCTATTATTTAAAAACTTGTGAAGAGGACAGTGGAAAGGACGGTTAGCAATTTCGGTATTCGCAAAAATACTACCTACAGCTGTTTGCAGTTCCCCAAACATCATCGTAATCTTAAGGGTCGTCTAAAATTTTACAAAATAATTGAGAAGTTTTGCCCACTAGTACGACCATTTTCTCAACGAAGAGTACAAGTTAAATACGGGGTATCCGTCGGGAAGGTATACTACTTTGTGTTGCCGCCATTTTGGTAAACATTAGTCTTGACAGTTCATATTTGGAAGTCGAGAAGTAGAGACATGGCAAATTTATTATGGAAAAATGTTCGATAAGCCAACATGTTTTAATCGTTAAAACATTTTATCAAAATCAATCGTCGATTACTGAGACGATGAGAAAGTTACGTGAAGTTTTTGGGAGAAACAACGTGCCAACAAGACGCACTATTTATCATGCAGTGAATGATTTCGAAGAAAGACGGTCTGTAGCTGACAGGGCCAAGCAAGAACCACAACGTGCTGCAAGATCGGCTGAAAACATTACTGCTGCTCAAGAAATTGTTCAAAACAATCCATCAACCTCAATTCGACACCGTGCTCAGGAGCTCGGTCTTTAAAGAACAACTTTGGCCACAATTTTGCACAAGGATTTGCATTTGTTTCCATTTAAGATTAAACATCAAAAGTGACAGTTTGGTGTGTAATTTGGTCATGAGGAATCATTGGACCTTACTTCTTTGAAACTAAGAACGGCATAACGGTAATTGTCAATGGGGAGCGATAACGTGATATGATTAAAACTTTTTAACGCCACAACTGCATACTTTGGGCTTGATCAACAAGACGGTGTCACATCGCATACAGCCAGGATTACAATGGAATTACTGCAAGACCTCTTTCCACAACAAGTTATGTCAAGAAATGGTGATGTCGATTGGCCTCCACGGTCGCCTAATTTGACTGCTCCGGACTTCTTTTTGTGGTTTATGCAAACAAACCAGAAATGCTTGAACAACTCAAAGAAAATACTCGTGATGAAATGAATGAAATACCGCGTGAAATGTGTGAGAATGTAATGGAAAATTCGCTCAAAAGGGCTAGCACTTGTGAGCACTGATATTTCTGACATTAAATAAAACATTTATCAATATAAGATCCATTATCTTTCATTTAATCAAAAATTATGAATAAACAAAGTAGTATACATTCCCGACGGACACCCTGTAGAAGCAAGATCTGGTAGCCCCCATGACTTTTTTTTCTTTGGATTGCTGTAATTAATCTATTTTCACCATCCGTTCCAATACGATGAAAAAAACCTTCCTTTTTTGTCGCTGAAACAGTTGTTCACATTCTAAACAACGGCACTCAACGTTCCTTTGGCTTAAACTCATAAGGTTGAACCTAGTTATTTGCTTTTGAATCTTTCCCAATACATGCAATCGCTTGGAAATGGCTTGGCGGGTAACTCCTAATACTGAAGCAAGCTCTACCTGCGTTTGACACGGATCCTCATTTAGCAATGCCGTCAATTCAGTGTCTTCGAAGGTTTTTCGTGTTCCTTTATATGAACGGTCGTCAACATCAAAATCACCGTCTTTAAAGCGACGGAACCAATCTCGACACGTTGGTTCACTTAAGGTAACATCTCCATAAACGTTTTGAAGCTGTTGATGAGCTTCTGCCGCCGTTTTCTTCGATTGCAAGAAGAAAATCAATACTTCCCGCATATGACGATTATATGGCACAAAATTATATACATACATATATATTCACACAATCAAAAGAATATGACGACAAAAGAAAATCACTAGGCGGTATGTTTATCATACGCTAAGATTGGCTCATGACCCTCAGCACTTACAGCTGGCGCCATCTATTGGCAAACAGTAGGAATTTAGTTACGCACCAAATAATATTGATACTATTTTTAAGATTGACTTTAATTCATAAGAAATTGTAAAAAATTTAAAATTGAAGTTGCAAGCGCTTTTGTGTCATCATCAGTGTTGCCACTGCTTTTTATAGGTCGATATTCGAATTTAGCTTTAAGCTTTTTTCAGTTTTTTTTTTTTTGGACAAGTTTTTTGGATTGTTTTTCGCATTTTCGCTAAATGTGTTATTGCAACTTATGATAACGAAACGTTCTTGCAGCGTCGAAAGAATAGCTTTGCAAGCAGATTAAATATTTAACAAATTCTAGAAAAGTACACAGACATTCAAATTTAGAAGCCCAATTTTCAACTTGAGGTCCATCATTTGTACAGAGTAGAACTGAGTTATTCGTAAGAACACTTGAACCATTTAAATTTTCGAATGGAGAAAATTTAAAACGAAAAATATGTTAAAAAATACAAAAAGTCTTAAACAAGTGCCTTAAGAATGACACTAAAATCCAATTGCTATAGCAAATCTAATTAAATTCCTCAATTTTCAACTAGGGATCCATCATTTGTACAGAGTAGAACTGAATTATTCGTAAGGACACTTGAAACATTTCAATTTTTGTATAAAGAAAATTGAAAATAAAAAATATATTGAAAAATACAAAAAAGTCTTAATCTAGTGCCTTAAGAATGACACTAAAATCCAATTGCTATAGAAAATCTAATTAAATTCCTCAATTTTCAGTTTGAGATCCATTATTTGTACAGAGTAGAATTTGAAACATTTCAATTTTTGTATGAAGAATATTTAAAAACGAAAAATATATTGAAAAATAAAAAAAGTCTTAATCGAATGCCTTAAGAATGACACTAAAATCCAATTGTTTTAGAAAATCGAATTAAATTCCTCAATTTTCAACTTGAGATCCATCATTTGTACAGAGTAGAACGGAGTTATTCGTAAGGACACTTGAAACATTTCAATTTTTGCATGGAGAAAATTTAAAACGAAAAATATATTGAAAAATACAAAAAAATCTTAATCTAGTGTCTTAAGAATAGCACTAAAATCCAATTGCTATAGAAAATATAATTAAATTCCCTGTTAGGAAAAACTAAATGAAAGATGAGTGGCCGTTTTGATCAATATTTTAATGCAAAAATTGGTTTCTGAATTTAGGATAGGCTAGTATTTTAATTGATTTTATCCCAGAACACAATGAATGTTTATAATAATTTAGGCAGGCGAGTTTTGATTAAGGATATTTAAATCAGTGATGCACTTTTCATACAAAGAATATTAATAAATGTATGCTATATATTTTATTTTTTGAAATGAATCTTGTTATAATATAATTCTTGTTGTATTATAACTTTAAACACATTTACCTAATTGCATAGCCTGTTAATCAAAAATTACGCTTTACGCGTTCACGTGGCCTTAGGTCATAAAAAACTGTCTTCTTACATTGACTGAAAGAAGATTACAGGTTTTTATTTTTATTAATATAAATTCGAGATACAAATTGAATTTGGAATATACTCGTATACGGCTATCCAGTTAGTGGCTTCAAAGCCGCCGGTCTTTCATTGTTGTCAGCTGTTAAATACCTGTCATCTAAAGTATTATTTGTTTAGTGAAATGTTTGCCATTTACGAATATAGATTGTTTAACAACCGAAGAATGCCTAAAAATAGTTAAAACTTACTACAAAAGTGATGATTCAAACGTGTACACTTTTCGTGCATTACGTAGTGATTATGGTCGTCATAATCAAGATACTGTGCAAGGAATTGACAAGATAATAAAGAAATTTGAAGAAACTGGAAGCTTTGCAGATGTGCTCCAGCCTGTGCATCATCGCAATGTACGCACTGTCGAACATATTATTTCTGTTAGTGAAAGTGTGGCGGATAATCCGAATTTCAATTTAGGTTTTACGTTTTGACGGCGTCAATTAACTACCAAGATCATGCGATATGACGCCGTTAAACTTTTTTTGTGGGGCTACGTCAAAGACCGTCAAAAGGCCCCAAGCGTTGAAGCATTTGAAAACATACAAACATGTGCGAAAATGTGGCCAAAAACTGACACAAAAGGTTGTACTGCTGCAACCAACACAGAGACGGTCATTTAGATGACAGTGTATTTCGTAGATAATGGCTGGGTTCTACTATTATAATGAATAAAAGTTTCATTTGTTTTATTTAACTTTACTTTTGAAACCGTAAAATAGATAGTCCTTTACTTTACTTTACTTTTGAAACCGCAAAATAGATACTCCTGTTTTTCTTATCCACCAAAAACTTTTAATATAAATATAAACAAGTTTCAATTTATAAAACGTTCAGTTCAAGCTATAACCATATTTTTTTGAAAAAAATAAGTTTTTTTCTGGAATATTAGCTTATTTTAGCTGCCGAGTTCTGTCAACTCTGGTCACCGGTAATAACCAAATTACTGTCAAGATTACTACAGGCTACAAACCAGCACAAACCTCTATTCGTATTTTCGTTCTTTTTTTCTATTATTTCCTTATTTTCTTCTATTCCAGAAAAATGGCAACTATTTTCGTGATATTACTACTTGCCGTCACATTATCCAATGCTCAATTCCTGTATCATCAACCCGCAGCCGCCTTAGCACATTATCAAAATGCCCTTCCTGTCACACAGCAATATGCTCATCCTTCGGTGGTTCAAAATTCTTATCGCGAATCTCAACTGCCGCCAGAACTTTCTAAAAGTGCCCGTTTCTACAAGAATCCACGCATAGCGGCAGCTCTGGCCAAAGAGTCATGGTTCACGGATAAGGAAATGCCAGTGCTCGATCGCGAGGCCGAGAAAATACCTCGTGAAATGGTGTATAAACTTTTTAAAAGTGCTGGCTATATTAAAAGGAGGTAGAATTGGTTACTTAAAGAGCATTTTGTTTTTGTTATCGTTGAAATGTTAAGCACTCATTGTAATAAAGTAAATATCACGCTATCATGTAGTCTATAAATGAACGATTTTTTTTATTCTTGAGGCATCACTAAATTCAGCTAAGAAGTTGTGAGTACCGACTTATGATTTATTTGTCAGATCTCTTAAAAAAGTTTTTAGAATATTAGTTTTTTAATCTAAATTTTGCATTACATATCGGTCTATAAGTCTAGTGACCAAAGCACAGATGTTACGTCTATCAAAAAATCGATAATGTTTTTAGAAAGTGGCAATCTTTACACGATGTCTGTCAAAATTTTATGTCATTCCCCTGGTTTATATGTATTTGAGCTGCAGTATCTTAATTGCCCCCACTTTTGGTTTTTTATGTTCCATATGGAACTTCGTGTGTTGATAAAAAAAACCGTTCATATTTAGAAATTGCTTGAAAGATGTCACGGCGTACCCCTTCGTCAAAAGCAACCACTTGATAACGGTGTGCTAATTTTAAAAGAAATCGAAAGAGCACCGCCGATAATGTTGAATGTAACGGATGTTCAGAATAGAAATTTCTCACACTAGAAACCATATAAATTATTCTAAATAATACAAAAAAGAAGTCGTGACAGATAGCTGACATTGTAAGTATATCTAAAGGTATTTTGGCTATTTTGCATGAAAATTTGGGCATGAAAAATATGTTTTCCAAATAGATATCACGTTTACTAGTAGCGGAACAAAAATATCAATGTGTTGCTGACCAGCAGCGCTTTCAGAATCAATTCAAAATTAAACAGAATTTTCATTTTTAAAGCGATTAACTTAACATGTTTTCTGTTATAATATATCAGTAATTATACGCTAAATAAATTTTTAAATACTTTAATACTAATTAATTACTACCATACTATAGCAAAACAAATTTACATACCATAATTTATAACTCTGTAAATAGTAGTATTAGAACATTTGAAATAAAAAGCAGTTTCGTTTTAACCTTCAATGCGTGCGTTACATCTTTAATAATTGACGGCGAGGATAGGATTCGAACCCGTGCGTGTAAAGTACTATGTAATTTTGTGCAACGCTAGGAATTCGTCATATCATGACCACGCCGTTTCACCCGGCTTCTAGTCGGTTTGCCGAACGCTACTAATTAATTACTACCACATTATATATGGCAACAAACTTACATACCATAATTTATAACTCTGTAAATAGTAGTATTAGAACATTTGAAATAAAAAGCAGTTTCGTTTCAACTTTCAATGTTAACATGTTTTCGACAAGACACGAGTTCATCACCACACTCCTGAAGCAAATCCGCAACCCACTAATTGGAAAAGATCTTGTGAAAAGTAATCTCGTAAAGTAATCAAAAGCTAAACAATCGGGTGATAAACATTTCACCAAAATTTGTTGGAATAAGTGCTTTCTTTATTTCACGTTTACCGTGAAAAAAGGAACAGTCAATATTATACGACAATTTTGGGTAGTTTGAATGACGTATTTAAGATTACACAGTATCACAAGTATATGCGTGAATGGAATTGAAGCTCGAATTAATACCCCATTCACCGTATTCTCTATATCGTTTATCATCTGTTTGCAAATGTTGAAAGGATACTCCAGAAAAAGATTTGAATAAAATGATGAGATCATTGCATATGTCGAGGGCCTTGACAAATCTTTCTATGAAAAACATTGAAATGTTGGAGAATCGTTGGACTTTAATGATAGATAAGGACAGATTTCGCAAATCCTTCTATGAAAAATATTGAAATGTTGGACCATGATGATAGATAAGGCCAGATTTCACAAATCTTTCTATGAAAAACATAGAAATGTTGGAGAAGCGTTGGACTATGATAATAGATAAGGCCAAATTTCGCAAACTCTTCTATGAAGAACATTGAAATGTTCGAGAAGTGTTGGACTATGATGATAGATAAGGCCAGATTTCGCAAATCCTTCTATGAAAAATATTGAAATGTTGGAGAAGCGTTGGACTATGGTGAAACCAGCTCCTATATTTATTGATACACATATGTAGAGGTATGTGTTATTAATCTCGGGAAACTACATTTTCAGTACTTCCAAAAATGAGGCCAATAATTTCCAATTACATTGAAGTCATTTCCAAGAATTTCCGGATCCCAAGTGAATGCAGATATTGGTACAGGCATTTCTATTAGATGAACAGACTTCATTTTAGTCATAATAAAAATGCAAAATTGTGTCTTTCTAAAGTTTCTGCTTAGAAATTACGTAGAAACCATTGATTTTTGCTAAATCCCATCAATTTGTATGAATCCCATCATTTTGCCATCGGACATCTAAGCTCATTTTCATTTGCAGTATGAGATGCTTTATGTACCGTAAATTGTACTGAATTTAGTGTAATTAAATTAAAGTTACGAATTTAGGAATATGTGGGTTAATTTATACAATTTGTATGGAATTATTATTATGTATTTTTCAAAATTTGTCAACTGTTATAACGGAATAAAATTAGCAAAAACTTCAGAATCTTCAGTCTATGGATTAAGGATTGCAAGTAACATTAAAATTCGTAAATCATGAAATCATGAATGGCATGAAATATGTCAAATTTAACTAAATTTAGTACAACTCTGTTAAGGATATGAAGCCAAGAACATTGGAAGAAATTCGATCTTCGGTCGGTATTCGAGATACGAGCAGAGGAATGGGAATTCAGGGTCTGTGTTTCTTATATTTTCATTTCATTTCGTTTCATTTCATTTATTTAGGTCTATGGACGTATAAATCCTTACAGACTAAGAATTAATATAATATATTTAAAGAAAATAGTGTAAATATGTAAATTATTTTATTTTAAATATCTAAAAAGGAACAGTTTAAAGTTATTTCTAGACATACAAAACTCTTGATGTTGAATTGGGTATTCATTTCTTGCAATCCCATTTAGGATATTGAATTCAATAAATCCGCAATTCAAAGCACTATGATGGGCATAATTTGCGGAATTTCGTGTTATATAATAATATATAATGATATCTAAGTGATCTCGGCGGAATATAAAACGGTATAAGCGACAACAATCCATTATACCAGCTATTATATCGAATACAAACAACAAGGTATGATAAATACGGCGATATTGCAATGGCTGTAAGTCCAGTAATCAGCATGTGGAAATATAAAGAGGCACAAAATCACCAAAGCTAATTGAGGAGAAAGCAAGTTTCAGAAAGACCCTCTAAATTCTTTCTATGCGTGATATATTGCCCTGGCAAAGGGGACTCCAAACAACAGAGGCATATTCTAACTTTCAGTTTACATAAGAAGTATACACTATTTTTAAGGTGTGTGGATCAGTAAAATCGGAACAATTTCTTCTAATATAAGTTAGTATACATATAGAATAAGCTTTAGGAATAATATTATTCATATGCGAGGTAAAAATCAGTGCCGCATCAAAAGCAACACCTAAATCTATTTTAAATTTAGCAGTGAGGAGTCTGTAATCATCAATTTTGAAAACCAGTTGAATTGGATTACGAGACCTTGAAAATAGAATATGGACACATTTTGATAGATTTAATAAAAGTTTGTTTAGAGAACACCAATCAAGAAGATTATCTAAATCATTCTGAAGATTTAGGGCCTCTGAAATATTAGAAATTTTGTGATATATTTTTAAGTCATCTGCATATAAAAGAAAATTTGCTTTTTTTAAAACAGTTACAAATATCATTTATAAATAAATTAAACAACAAAGGTCCCAAAATACTACCCTGCGACACGCCCGATGTTTGGATATGTGGAAGAGATTCATAATCACTAATAAAGACTTTGCATATTCTATTCGATAAACGAGTTTTAACAACTTTAACATCAAGGAATGAAGTTCCATGGATTGCAACTCAGCACAGTCAAATGCTTTGGCGAAATCGGTGTAAGCTGTTTCAACTTGATGTCCCATTTCAAATGATGAAATACATACAATATTCTTTCACAGAGAATTATAACAATAAACGAAAATGTAGGCTACCGTAGCTTAATATTTAGAGATTATAGAGGAAAGATTGTATTTCGAAAAATCGGTCGATGGCAGGATGGCAGGTAGCAGAAAGAGTTGACTTTGTACTCCATTTTCATTCTAAGACCGTATTTTAACGAGCAACTTTAGCTTAAATTAATACAACTAAATATCGTAAATAATAAATGTAAGGGTCATTTTTATTGACGGCTCCAGAATTTACCTAAAAGTCTGCAGTGGCCAAGGTTTCCTTTTCGTAATATTGATTTATAATTTTCTGCATAACTTAAGAAATTCTTAGAATTTTATCCAAATAAGAGTATGAGGATTGAATCAATCATTTGTGTGGGAGATACCAGAAGGAGCTTGGTTAGGCGACTGATTTTTTCAAATTCTACCGTGCATTATAAACCAGTACAATGGACCAAAAATTGACTTAATGCAGTCTATGGATATGGAGATATAGCGAAAAAACTGATTTTTTATTTTTTAAATAAATCAATTTGTATGAGAGGTACCAATTTACATGGTCGATATAGCCCATCTTGCAAAATGTTAGACTGTACAAAGTTTTGATAAGATTCATAAAGGTTTGCGACAAATTATCGTATGTACCAACCATTCAGTCAGATAGACAGATATCGCTTAATCGATTTACAAAGCCATACAAGGATACTTGGTATTTCAGATATTTTCAAAATAGGTGTTACATTTTTACTGTATCAAATAATACATACCTACATTTCTTCAGGTGCAGAAAATGAAGATTGAACAAAACGGCGGCTCATCGTACGACCTCTTCAAATTACAACTGGAGATGTATGTCAGGAAAGCTACAGTTAACACGACCAGCGACATCTGTAACAAAAACCATATGAGATTTGCGTATGCCGATTATGTAGACATTATTAGTAGAAAACTGCAGATGTTGCTGTAGCCTTCTCAAGGAAAGAAGTTAACAAATATGAACAAACAGTGACAAAGCTAAGTTTGTTATTTGAACAAAAAAGGAGTCTACTCTTTTAGAATGGTGCGTAAACGTAGACAACTATTATCGTGAAGTAGTGGGTGAGTTCACTTACCTTGAGGCCATCGTCGATAGAACTAAGGAAATACTAAATACTATACTAGTTAATAACCCTATCCGTATTTCTTTATGACACAGTATCCTGCATGGATAATTCTGTTCTGAGACTCTTCCAAAAAAAATAATCCAAAAAATAAACGGACACATCATGATTAGCGAAGCCACAGACATTCTCAAGCGCATCATGACCCTTAGCTGGGTCATATTGGGTGGATGGACTCAAATGTTCTAGCTTGAAAAGTTTTCGACACGAAACCGGATAAAAAACGCAGAAGGATTGTATCGAAATTACTTTGGATGAACCAGTCTTTTGAAGTTCAATCATAACTTGGTGTGACAACTTTGAGAAGGAACGTAAGAGGTTGGAGCGGCTGGGATTATGTTCTACATTCGGCATATAATAGATGAGAATATCTATTGTAATCGCCATATGCATACATAAGTAAGTTATCGATTTGTTGGAGGGGGTTGAATTTAGATCATAAATCAGTTATGTAAATAAAAGCTTCACTTGACCTTACTTTAAAATGGCCTAAAAGGACACAGGAATTGAAAAATTTGAACGTTATCAATTTCAACAACCTCTACAAAGATATGGGAGAGCTTCTCATATTCTGTGAGCTTACACTCATTCTATTTTTAGACTCATTCAACGAGACTTATAATTTAACGATGATTCCGAACGACATAGTTTGAGAAGCTTTTACCAGATTTGTCGATTACTCGACTACTTAAAGTGTTCGTCAGACATATCATGATGACCGCCGCTCAAATAATGATAGGTGGCTGTATCAGCAATTGAACTCGCCATCATGAGAACGAAAATTGCGTGTACTGAACATCGAGTCACGGTCCCATATCTCAGTCATGGGATGCACGAAAAACTTTACGGGAACCTCTTTCACAACATATTTGCGAAGTTTTTTGGTAAAGAAATTGTCAGTTTTGTTGCATTCCCGAAATTGTTTTAAAGCCTTGAATATAAATTAATGATCCGCAACACATGTTAAAAATATAGATTAGTGATATGCGCTATCATTGATGTAGCAATAAATTCTCTCTGGGGGGAGAGCTAAACTCATTCATTCATCCAATGCACCTAATCTGAAAATCTTGGAGGGTGCTAAAAAAGCTCTGGGCGGCTAAGCTCCTCAATATTTCTCGCTAAATCCAGCCCTTTCCGATACTTTATGCATATCACACTCAAGTACATTAATTTTTTGCATTTTGAATGCATTTATTCAGTATATTTCTGTTTCAACACCTCTTAACCTAATTCTATATCGAAGTAAATGATACATTTATATAATAAACCCATATTCCATGTAAGTCCAGTTCTAATATAAGATAAATGTTAGTACTGCTGCAGTATGCATCGTTTATGAACAGTGGTTAGAAGGTAAAAAACGAAGACCAACATGTCGTAATTGTCCGTTTTCTACGTTAATATTCATGTTGCGTTAGACTCGGTCGCGTCGTGCTAGTGATAGTTTGTGGAAGCAGCCTGGTGATGGTCGACACGACCTTCACGGTTTCGTTGGCGCATCGCACCGTGAGTTTGATAATAGGCAGCCGAATGATAAAGCGCCGGCGAAGCGGGCTCGTTTACCTGGACCTCGTGGTAGTTGGTGTAGGGTTCATGCTCCACTACTTCCCGTACTGTTTGGAATGGATGATTGACCACGATGCGTCGCTTGTGGAAACTTTCACTGCCCGAAGAGGAATCGGTGGGTGCCGGAGTGGCAGCTATTACCCTAGAACCTTGAGGTGCAACGTGGCCCGATGAACCCTTTAAATTAATGTCAACATTGCTGGCGGCTATATTTGATACCGCAGGCTCGGCTGCTGAGGTGCTTTCTTTAGAGCTGGAATCGCCTGAAGCCTCCACAATGCGCATAAATTTCTGTTCTTTTTCCTGATGTTGTGTCATCGTCATCTTTCTGTCGCAATCGGGAACCTCTTTAGTTTCTGCGGAGTGTTCATTGGATGTGTTCATTTGTTGCTCTTCCTTGGGTTCACCATTATTTGTTATAGAGATTTCCAATTTGGAGTTGTGCATATTATCCCCATCAATGGACATCATGGGCCGAATAGTGGAGCTAACAACGATGGGCTTATGAGAGCCCTGTGATGCTTGAGGGATATTGATTTCAATGCTCGTCTGAGCTTCGGCCGTAGAATTATTGGTGACCTTTGATTTCATTTCCTTCTCGGTGTTCTCTTCAAGTATTAATTTGCCAAACTTTTGGTTTTCGCGTTCGTTGGTTGAGTACACTTGGCGAGCTTGTCCGTCCGAATGGTATCGCATTTGAGCATAAGGGGCACTAATCTCTGGCCGGCTGCTTCCGCCAGCCGAACTATGATATTGCACCACCTGGGACTGTGGACGGTATTCGCCATTCTGTCTGAAAGTCACCTCTGATCTAGGCTTAGACGAGGCATATACAACGACTGGACCCCGATGATTTTGCACGTATGGCTTGACCTCCTGCACGTTGGCGCTTTCCCCAACGTATCTCGATTGGGGTACATCGGTTGTGCGCGTGAGGTAAATCTTATGTTGACTGGGTGCCAAATGAATGTTGTGCTCGTGTTTTATTACGGGCTGTTGCTGGCGCTCCGGCATTCTCATGGGAGCCTCCTCTAGGCGTGCTGGTTTGCTGTCTCTCGGTATATTGTTATTACCCGTGCTGATATATTCAGCCTCGTAAGCAAAGTCGTTGCGGTTTGAGTGATGTTGAGGCTGATAGTTTGATCTTTGTGGGGCCACATTGTTGTGGTTAGAATATGAGCGTACATTGTACACCGATCTGGATGGGCCTTTGTCGGTCTCATCGCGTGAATAGCTGAATTGGTCGGGTGACACCTGACGCTGGTTTCCTTGGCCATCTGTGACCACTATTACTTCACGGCTCTTTGATTTAGACTCATCAGCTGGGCTAGGAGTGGCTGTGAAATGATTTTCGCCACTGTATTGCTTATTTAGGTTCGCTTCTACAGCCAATTCCTTTGAATTTTGATCGAAACTGGGCGTGGATGTAATCGTTGAGGCTACCGTTGAACCAGAGCCTGCTACATGTCTCGTATTATAGGCGGGACTGGGGTTATACTGATTGTTCTGCTGAGTTTGAGAGGAGCCACCGGCGGCACTGTAAATTATATTGCTGAAGGCAGGCGAGTTGCCATTGTTCATGTAGGCTCCAGCTACAGCTGGATGTGGATGACCCAATGGCAGAATTGATTCTCCCTTTGGTATCTTGGCCACCGGTCTCTCAAGTTCAACCACAACAGTACCGGCAGGTTTGATAAGGACACGCTCTTCTATGTCATAGAATTCCTTTTGGATAGCAGGATGACGCACTTCGTATTTTTTCGTTTTAATGGCAGGTTGCGCTATCTGTATGGTCTTGGTCACAACGGGTCTCTGATTCATAGAATCGGGAGGAAGATAATTATGGCCATGCCCTCCTGGATGGTGCCCATACGAATTGCCATAGTTAGGCTGGAAATAGCCTCCATAGCCACCATGAGGTTCCTCTACGCTGGGTGGATATTGATTGTGGAAATGTATATCTGAGTCGTCATTGTTGTACTTGAACTTATGGCCGGGCTCGTTATAGTTGGGCTTATTGAAACTAGTGGATTGATCGAAGTTTAAGCCATCGCTGCCGACGGAGGCAGGTCTTTGATTGACGTTGATCTTGAAACCGATACCAGATCCAGCACTTAGACTAATTCCTGCCCCTGGTACCGTAGAACTCGACGATGATGAAGTTGCGGCCGATGTCCCTGATTTTACCAACCCCGAGGATGATGTTTCTTGGACCAGTGATGGCTGATGTTGGTGAATTTGTTGCTCACTTTCAGATGCGGCAGCAGAAGCTGGGGCCGGCAAAGCTACTTGACGCTCAAATTGCATGATCCTAGCACTGCGCTGGGCTTGAGATCCTTCGTTAACCCGAGACGGCGCAGAATGTGGAGGAGCCGCATCGGACGATTCAAATACCTAAGAAAAGCAATGGATAAATTGTCGAAATCCTATTTAAAATCACCGTACTCACCGTTTCCACCGTTGGACCACTATGATAGTGCTGAATGTAGCGTTCAAATTCCATGTTCTGCGTTTGTTGGTCATTCATTTTGCGGAATTGTCCATTACGTTGGTATTCTATAGGATTGTTATTGTGCATACCCATGTGATGGTAGTGGGGCATTCGATCGAAATTTCCATCAAACATTACATCGCTGTTTGTGGCGGATCCTTCTGCTTTGTGATTTGCGTACTGGACATTTTGTCCATCCTTATCGTTCACTTCGATTCTTGCACTGCGTCCACTGTGATCACCTACGTATTCTTCGCCAGACTGAAATTGTTCAATAGAGTCGGATTTGAGTTGCACTTGATCGCCTCTTGCGGTTTCCTTTATGTGGGCATCATGCTTAGGATGTTCTTGAGATATTGAAATGTTCACATGCGTTCCAGCCAAAGCGCTGACCACCGTCAACAAAGGCAACATCCAAAGGATTGAGGATTTCATTTTCTTAGAAAGGCAACAAATGAAAAAACGATTTCTCTACAGGCGCTGACTACGAATCCTTGTAAATGATACTAAACGCGAACACCTGAACTGCAACGGCTTTTCCAACGGCAAACTGAGGCAGATGAGTGATGACTGAGTACAATTCGGATTCGTTTTTATACAAAATAATTCCATGTCACTGTGGCACATCCAAAACAACAGCACAAAAAGCGCCAAGTCGCAGCATCTAAGGAATTTCATTCGCTATGCGGCAAAATGACGACGATATGAACAAATTAGCCGGCCGGTTGGGATGATTAGATACTAAATACGTGTACGAGAATATCAGCCAAATACAAATCGGGTGAAAAAATGTTTGTTATTTTTACATGATATTGTACAACTGTAGCATAGTACGTACTCATACTTGTACATACATAAATACATACCTACATATGATGTTGTATGATGTGTGATGGAGACATAAAGCGTTTGTGCGTACTGTGCTCTGACATCTAACCCAGATACTCATTATAGGCATTTACATTGATTTTCATACAAATTTGATTTCACGAAGAAGTTGTATGTTTTTTTCTTTATTACATCATTGATTTATTCCAAATGGAGCTTTCCACAAAGAATAATATGGGGGCTGCAAACTACGTAAAATTGTTGATAGATTCGGTTCACTAGTTCACTTCACCACTGAACCACCAATTCGGTTAATGAAATCTTTTCTTAGCCCTTTCCAACTATGGCTTTGGCCCGATTCTATTGTTCAAATTAAAAAATATATATAGGATGATTTTTTAATCGTAGTTTTTTTTCTTTTAATTGAATAAAACACTCAAATTTGCATCATATATTAAAATTTTTTTATTGGAATCGATAAATTGGTCTTTGCCGTTTAATTTTTAAAGATAATTTCATGTAAATGTTGTCCGCGGCCCCGTCTTAAAATGCCCATTCGGAAGGTAAAATTTTTTGTCACTTTTTCGAGCATTTCGGCCTGAATTCTACGAATAACGCGTGTTATACCTATATTATCCTTTAAGGCTTCAATAGTGTTCGGCTTGTTCACATAGATTAACGACTTGACAAACCCCACAAAAAATAATCTGTGCGGCGGCGTAAATGGTCTTGTGGTAGAAGCTCTTGTGCCAACCGAATCTTAAATGGAAACAAATGCAATCCTTGTCCAAAATTGTGGCCAAAGTTGTTCTTTGAAAACCAAGCTCCTGAGCACGGCGTCGAATTGAGGTTGATGGATTGTTTTGAACACTTTCTAGAGCAGCAGTAATGTTTTCGGCCGATCTTGCAGTACGTTGTGGTTCATGCTTGGCCCTATCAGCTACAGACCCTCTTATTTCGAAATCATTCACGACTAATGTTTACCAAAATGGCGGCAAAACAAAGTACATAGTATACCTTCCCGACGGACACCCTGTATATGAACAATTTTTTACAACTTTTGATGTATTCTTCTTAACTTTTTCTCATAAATATTTAAACGTTCTAGTATTCTTTTGAATAAAAAATTCTCCAAGCTGTTTCACATCATATTGTGATGGGTCTCAAGTCGAAAATCGGAGTTCTGAATCTGAATGCCTGCATACTTTTCTAGAATTTGTAGACTCTGTAATCCATTTGCAAAGCCATTCTTTCTTTCGTTGTCATATAGTTGTCATAAGAAGCAATAATTAAATAATTTTGCCCGCAAAATGAGTTGAAAAAAACGTAAAGCTAGTGGAGAAAAAAGTCAAAATTGATAGCATTGGTTTTCGGACTAGAATATTTCCTTATCACTAACTGTACAGAGGTGGTGATAGATTGATAGAGATGATTGATATGATAGCAGGGGGAGTAGCGGGGAATCCTCTAATCAATTTGATACCTCTCTCGTTGTATTTGTGCAATTAAAATGTTGGACTGTATTGTGAATTATCCAATAGCGATGATCTTTAGGAGGACCAATTTCACAGTTGGTTTCTACCAGAGAACTTAAAATTGGAACTTGTAATTTGGATCATATAATTCCACAGTCATGTGAAATTATATGTAATCAAATTGATGTTGCAGAAATTACAAGTGGTGATAAATAAAAGATGAGAATTAGAATTAGTGCCAATTCAAAGGAGATTTATTGAGGCAACGAGTTGTTGAGATCTGATTTGTTAGTGATTTTTTCTTATTACAAAACTTTCGACAACAGTTAAATTCATATGTTACAATTTAGAATTCAGTTACATTTTGTACACATATTTTCACTCAATGGAGCCAAGTAACACCTCAGGGGCAAAAATTTGAGTTCATTCACAATAATATTCTTACAAAAGTACATTTTAATGTACAAAAGAAAGGTTAATTTTAATATAAATTCAATGATAAATTCAAATATGTATACAATCTTAAAATTATGGCTAAAATATTGAAGTTTAGACACTAACTTTAAAGAATATAATTAGCAAGTGAAACTATTTTTTAATACAATAATTATGTAAATTTATTTATATTAAATATATTGTTATATTATTATTATTATTAGTTTTAACATTTAGTAGAATGAATTTATTTATATTTTATTTATTTTTTATAAGAAGAAGAATTCCTACTTTGTTTTTAATTTTTGATTTGGGATTTGAAACGGTCTTACAGAGAATGGGCGCTATGTTACGTATACGCAATTTCAGTATACGATTTGATAAAATGGAAGATCTGAATTCAGTTGTTGAGAAAAAATTAAAAAAAAAATAAAAAGTTTTTATGCAACAACCCATATGTATTTTGAGAAAAAAATTACTCATCAAAAAAAAAAAAAAAAAAAAAAAAACAGAAAAAAATACGTAAATAAAAGGCAAAAACACTAATTCTACAATTTTAGAATTCCAAACATTAAAATTCTGGACAAAGTGCTAAAGCGTCACATCATTTTGACGACAAATTTTAAAAGATACTTCTTTAGACTCTTATGAACCTGTGCATCAGTGTTTAAATCATTTCATGTCTATGAGTTAGTAAAGTTGACTTCACTTTTTCTCTTAACAAAAATGTTTACATTACCCATTTAGTCCTCTTTGAGTGACGCTGACAAGAGTTACGCCTGTTGCTGTTAGCCTCCCCATCGGATGGACAGCTTGAGATGCCTGCACTACATACTAAATATCTCTAATTTGGAATTTCAAATCTTTTGCCGGTTAAGGTAAAGCAACATTTTTATTTAATTGCCGGAAGGTCAACTGTTCTCGGAGACAACAACTTCACAATGGATGAACTTGAAACCGATTCTGATTTTGGTTATTTCCAAAGCTCATGCGCGTGTACGTTGAACTAGAACTCCAATAATCTTCATGTGGCGTGAAGTGCATGCGCACATACACACTGCATGTATGGGTGTAATAATGCTATGTTTCTTTGTCCATGCGTGCCTAAGTGCAAATATACATATGTACATACATTGCCTTACTCACTACCTTTGGAATGTCGTGTTTTTGTTTAAAGAATAAAATACTGGCGTTGAGCATAAATTACTGTTAGCTCTCAAAAGATGTATGTATGTAAATATGAGTGCAAATACTTACTTACTTATACAAAAATTGACATGTTGGCAATGTTGAATGCTTCGTTGGTACCTTCGTTTGCTTTATGTTCTAATATTTTGTGACCTTAAACTAAACGTCATTTGACGTCCTTATTTTGTACAATTTCTTCTAGAATATTTCGCCTAAAATTGAATTACTGCTGCTTAAGAAAGTATACAAAATAATCCATCAACCTCAATTTGACGCCGTGCTCGGGGATTGGCCTTCAAAGAACAAATTTGGCCACAATTTTGCACAAGGATTTGCATTTATTTTCATTTAAGATTCAGTTGACACAAGAGCTTCTTCCACAAGACCATTTACGTCGCCGTCCATATGCCAATAGGATGTTACAGCTCGCCAATGACAACCCCGATTTTCATGAAAAAATCATAATGAGTGACACATTTTCACATTTTCATTTGAATGGATATGTGAATAAACAGAATAGTTGGTTCTGGGCAATGGAAACCCCTCAAATTATTCATCAGTCATTTTTGCATCCATTAAAAGTGGCAGTCTGGTGTGCAATTTGGTCAGGAGGAATCATTGAACCTTACTTCTTCTTTGAAACTGAAAACGGCGTAACGGTAACTATCAATGGGTAGCGATATCTTGATATGATTGAAAACTTTTTAACGTCAAAACTGCATGCTTGATTAACATGTGGTATCAACAAGACGGTGCCACATCGCATACAGCCAGGATTACAATGGAATTACTGCGAGACCTCTTTCCACAACAATTTGACTGCTCCGGACTTCTTTTTGTGGGGATGTCTGAAAAGCAAGGTTTATGCAAACAAGCCAGAAACGCTCGAGCAACTCAAACAAAATATTCGTGATGAAATTAATGAAATACCGCGTGAATTGTGTGAGAATGTAATGAAAAATGTGCTCAAAAGGGTTCGCACCTGTGAGGCCAACAGTGGCGGACATTTATCTAATATTGTATTCCATACATAATTGCCGACATTAAATAAAACATTTATCAATATAAGATCCATTCTTTTTCATTTAATCAAAAATTATAAATAGACAAAGTAGTATACATTCCCGACGGACACCCTGTATTACGAGTGGTCTAGTAGGAATATTTTGTCCATTCAAGGACCAAATTTCTCTGGAACCAATGCGATTTTTTTCGCCTTTTATTGATTTGTTAAGAAGAACAAAAAAAAAAAACACAACAAATTCCGCTACGTCTCATGAATGAGACATGTAAAAGCTTCTCAGATCGAGTGAGCTTGCACGCATTCTATTTTTAGACCCAGTCAACGGGACTAACAGTTTAAAGACGATTCCGAACGTCACAGTTTGTCGATTACTTACTCGGCTACTAAAAGTGTTCTTTGGACACATCAAGGTGGCTGTATGTGGGGTACAAATGGCTGTTTGCGGGGTTGATTCCATTTCAAAAATAAAGTTAAATAAAACACACATGAAACTATGATTTTGGCGAAACTTTTATTTCATTATACCTACATATACGATACAATGTCATTTAAATGACCACCTCTGGATTGGTTGCTGCAGGCGATCCTTTTGAGGTAGTTTTCGACCACTTTTTCGCACCTTTCTGGCGGTAGCTCGGCTAAAACTTGACGAATGTTGGTTTTCAAATGCTCCAACGTTTGGGAATTATCCCCGTAAACACGATCTTTAACGTGACCCTACAAAAAAAGTCTAGCCGTGTCAAATCGTTTAAGCTTGGTGGAAAATTGATAAAGCCAAAATGTGAAATTATGCTTTCTAGAAACTTCTCATGCAGTAAAGCCAAAATCGGTCATGTTGTTTGGTGCGTACACCGTTTTGTTCAAACCACATATCGTCTAATTCATAATCTTCAATTGCAGGCCAAAAAAAAAAAGTCATTCACCGTTCGGCCATAATACTCTGTATTGAAATTCCGATTACAGGCCACACTCTGACCAACAGAAACGATATTTTCGGCAGTGTGTACATCACGATGTTGCACAGGCCTGATCACATCTGTAACGTTTCCAGTAAATTTAGAGGAAAATTGTCCTTCTGGTATCTGATAACTGCTATACAAATGACCGAATTATTCCGTATATTCTTAGCTCCTTTTGTTTTAAAAAAGTTGAACTGAATACATGCTGAAATACGCTTCATCTTATACCTGGAGGCTACCATACAAGTGACCGAACTAATCCGTATATTTTTAGCTCCATTTGTTTAAAAAAGTTGAACTGAAAAAGTTAATTTTGACGCATAACTTACGCTTGATATGCTTAGTTCTGAGAATAGAAATTGACGGCAATTATGATGAAAAGGCTCAGCAAAGAATAAAGAACAAAAGTTGTTCAATTTTACTTTGAAAGTCAGCATTCGATTATTCAGATCATATTGAGATTTCTTTCATGTTCGAAATGCTCCTAGCGCTCCAACAATTTACCGATTGGTTCAGCATTTTGGGCAACAAGGGGCCGTCTGTGATCTTCCGCGTGCAGGAAGACCTCGTGCAATTCGAAGTGAGTGAAAGCAAGTATTAAGGAAAAGTTAGAGAGGTCTAGGCGGTCTTTGTAAAGAATTTTACATATAAATTTCATCTTTTCCCATATATGATGCAATTGGTTCAAGAGTTAAAACCAAATGGTGCACAAGACCGCATTCAGTATAGTCGCCGTTAACGTTACTTATGCGCCACCCTTTATTTATAGGAGTTTTGTTTTCTCCCTCTAGATTCTAAAACGGGACTTACGTTTTTGTCACATGCATTGCATAATAACACTAGCCAACAAGGTTTTGTACTGGAGCAACCAAATATCTTTTCTAGGGTAATGTGGTGAGTTGAATTCGATTCTGTAATTGGTTTTTCTCTATCGCGTCAAGTTTTCGAGATACAAAAAAAAAATGTTTTTATTCGTGTTTTACATAGAAAATCTTTAGTTTATTTAAAAATCATTGAATTTGTAAAAGTGAATGGCGTTATTTAAACGTCATTTGTGTTTTGTTGGTTTGGTTTCACGTATCAGAGTCCAGCAATAGCCTCCCAGCATGCTTTTGTCCCAAAATATTTGATAATTTCTTTTTATTTTCATTAAATCTTGGTGAGCACGCTGCCCTTACTCGTCGCTCAATGCACTTAGGTTTAGTGGATATAAATCTAAATACGTATGAGGAAAATGCATTTTGAGTGACATTCGTGCACCTAATTCGGGATAACTTTTCAATAATTCAGCAACTATTAGTCTGTAGTTTTCACTCTTATTGTTTCCAAGAAAACTGTCCACTATGCTGAAGTGAAAGATTTCCAGGCCGCATATTTTTTCTCCAATAAACATTGTGAAAAATTGTCATCATTTAATAGCTTGCCTGATATGAGGGCCAACAAATATGTCTTCTTTGATTTTAGCACATGAAATTTTAGGAAAAACCGCTAATAAATACTTAAATGCTGCACCAACTTCGCCCAGAGCCTTGGCAAAGTTGTTAAAAAAAGCCCAATTTTATGTGCAGCGGCGGAAGAAGAACATTATTTGAATCAATTAATAGTTTTTTTTTTTGAAATGACTTGTTTTCCTGGTGAACACTTAGTTCTTTTTGACCACTCTACAAAGAAAACAACAATATTTTGTAAAACCTCCTTGCATACCACTCAACAAACCAATGAACTGAAACAGATAAATTTTCAGTTACTTACGATGATCTATACTATACGAGTATACACGTATACAAAGAAATTTAAATCACTCACCTTAAGGTCAACACAGATCTTCCATTTATTATCGTTGTATTTGAGTAATGTCAAAATTTCAGTCATTGATTCGTAATTTTCTTTTGTATTAACGGCATGAGCAATTGGTATGGATGGTTTTTCATTCCCATTATGCAAAATAAGAGCCTTTAAACTGTACTCAGAGGCATCAATAAATAATCTCCAAGCAGTTTTGAAATAAACCATCAGCATAAGTACAGTATAGAATAGAGTGTTTCTTTTCAAAATATTTCGCCAATTCCAAGTTTCCATCTCTATAGATTGTTATTTTTTGTTCCAACTAAAAGATGTTTCCACTGCTGCATGCGTGAAGTTAGTAATTCTGCGTCTTGTTTCGTTAAATGTAAATCCCGAATTAGATCATTCAGCTCAACTTGACTTACTAAATGGCGTTTATCATCAGCCTGATACAAACTACCACTGCTGGTGAAAGATGTTTAGGATTCATTGCTCGTAGTACTGGGAATGGTTAATAATGGATCATTTGATGGACGTTGAACTGGTTTGGAAACCGATGGGACTTTTGCGTAAGTAATATTTTTTCGATTTTTCATATTTAATTCAGCAACTTTTGTTAAACAGAAATAACAATCGGTATGGTGGTTACTTGACTGGAAATGAAAACTAGAAATAGATCTTCTTGTGATTGAACCACTTTATAAAAGAGTTCTGCAACTATTGCAAAACATTGTCGGTGTCCACGGCTTGTTCAAGTTTCTGACAGCAAACCAAAATAATGTAAATATGCATATTTTAATGATTCTGATTCTGCATATCCTTTTTTTCAAATCAAATATTCACCTCACACAAAGCAAAAATAGCTTGAATCCGTAACAAATGATCTCCCAGACATGCTTAAAAGCTACTATTATAAAGATTTAGAACGAATGTGGATTTCTGTCAAATTAATAATTGTGAAATTGTAATATCAGTATTGACTGTTTTACAATATTGCCAGCATGCGATAAAAAAAGAACAAGACGTGATGCCCAATTTTTATGCCAGATTCGAATTCGGATTTAGTTAAAAAACGTGCTTCGTTTCTGTAGTCAATAATTTCACCCAAATTTGCAGACCAGTTTAATGTTTGTTTAAATTGAAAGCAAAAAATCGGCAGGATACCACCCATACAATTTAAGCCATATGGCGACCAATTTAGGAAAAGTCAAGTATTCGTTTCTAATTCCTATTGGGATGCTTTGGTAAATTATAATTAAGAATCTTTTACTATAAAGGGCGTCCCAACAAGAACGCAAGATTTAAATTTGCCGCCATTCGAAATGTCATTGTTTGACATTTGAACAATTGTTACTGTTTGCTAGTAGAAGGTACGAGGTTAGTAAAAATGGAGAGCTACACGAATGAACAACGCATTCTCATTGTGAAATTGTTTTACCAAAATGGTGAAAGTTTTGCGGCTACAGTTCGCCAATTGCGATCAATTTGGGGTCACAATAATGCTCCAAAAAAGTCAACTGTAAAGAGATTAGTGGATAAATTTGCCAAAACTGGGTCTGTTAGTGATGTAAAGACAACAACGCGCCTTCGACCAGGTCGATCGACCGAAAATGTCGCAGCTGTACGTGATGATGTCGCTTAAACTCCATTCACCTCAATTTGACACCGAGCTCAGCAAATTGGTGTCTCCAAATCCACTATGCAGCGAATTTCGACGAAAGATTTGCATCTTCATGCATACAAAGTTCAATTGCGAAGGGATTTCGTTAATTGGGTATTGGAGAGACAACATTAAAATGCTGATTTTGCCGATAAAATCATCTTCAGTGACGAGGCCCATTTCCATTTTGATGGCTTCGCCAATAGGCAGAATTGTCGCAGTTGAGGTGAGGAAAATGCTCGAGTGATTCACGAGAAGCAAATGCATCCTCAACGTGTCACTGTGTGGTGTGGATTTTGGGCTGGAGGAATCATTGGATATTTTTTATGAAAATGAAGCATGCCAAGCCCAAGCAGTCAATGGTGTTCGGTATCGTGAAATGATAACCAGTCTTTTTGTGCCTAGAATTGAGGAAACGAATGTGGAAGGCATGTGGTTTCAACAAGACGGCCCCACATATCATACAGCCAGAGAAACAATTCAATCTTGCGTTCTTGTTGGGACACCCTTTACTTTAATTCGAAGTTTTTGATGGTAATTTAATACACCTCTTCCGGCACGCCACTCACATTTGTATCAGCGCAAAAGGAAGTTAGATGAAGGTACACATACCTTCAGTCTACCTGATTAAGATTTCTGAACTAGTTTACTTCGTTAAACAAATTCCGACGACAGATTATAATTTACAATTCATATTATAAGTTAAATTGCATGTTCAGTCCACGGCCACAAGTAGATTGGCTCTGTTCAAAACCGGTTTAATTTGATACTGGTTTGCGATCTTTGTTTACTCATATATAAGTTACAGTTTATGCAATGTCATTGAATGTATGAGCGGTTGTACAGTTTGTACAATTAATGACAAATTTGTTCAAATTTAAATACCAAAAATACTTATATTATAAATTTATGTCCAAGCTTATTCGTTTTTCTCCCATCAAAATTTTTATATCAATAAGTGGACGTTTTGTCGAAATTCTATATCTGTTTAGGTACGGTCTATCGTAGACCATTGAAAAACGTTACAACGGACATAACGAATTTCGCTTATAATAATCATTACAACCATGTTAAACTGTATTTCAATACAATCTGTGAAAAAAAATATCTGAAGTTGTTAAATAAATCACACATTTTTACTTATCTTACTCGCCTTCGAAATAGGCTCCATTTGAAGAAACTGTCAGAACAACGTTTAGTGCTGAATATTTTAATTTCACGAGATACAACCTTCCGACAATCATGGCTATCACGATGTATTTAGATTTAAACTTATATGGTTAGCTTTTTATTGTACACCACTAAGAAACTTTACAACGAATATGACGAACTTCCCTCATAACAAACTAAAATGATCGAGTTCATTATAACCATGTTCAATTGTATTTCAATATAGTCTGCAAAAAAGTAGCGGGAATTCTTAAATAAATCCCAAATTTTTACCTATTTTACTCGCCTTCGAAGTAGGCTCCATTTGAAGAAATGTGGCTACAAATACCAACCTTTTTGTCAATCTTTAAAGCATTCCTCACAATTGTTTGACGCCTATTATCTATAACCGATTCAAAACGGGTAATTCAGAATATGCAGAGTTTGGGCTGTAATATTTGTAACATACAAACACACAAAATATATACTGAACGATTCAGAATTACGAAGTCCCTCCATTTGCCCATATATTCTTGTGATCGCAATACAGACCGCAATTATGAACGTTTTTCAGCGTAAATTGATATAATAACCTTTGATTTTCCTTTTGGATTGGGGTTATGAATAATATTTTTTGCCTTTTGTATTTTCAAAAATACTTTTCTTTCACATTTTTACCAACTTCAGGGGATCAACAATTTATATTCAGATTGCATTCACAACAGTAAAAAGTACTCTAAAAAGTTTACATTTAACTTGCTAAATATATATATAAGCTTTCATTTAATTTCATTTAACTTGCCAAATAAATAAATAAGCTTTCATTGAACGCGGAAAGGTGCATTCATGTTTCTTTTTCGCGTTGCAGAAATCCGATTCATGCAGTGTTCAAAATTGGTAATCGACTTGTTCGAAACTGGATCCAGGTGTTCTATTCGATTCCGCTTTAACATTTATTCCGCACATCAATTATGTTATTCCCAAAGCGTATAAAGTTATTGCGTACATTAAAAGGAGTTGTTCAGAACTTTTTGATCCCACTATATTTAAAATCATTTTTACATCATACGAGGAAGAGTCCAGCTGTTAACACGACTGGTACAATCTTTAATAAAAGCCATATGTTACTCACATGTGCAGATGACATAGACTTTATTGGCCGGGAACTGCGAAATGTTTTTGCAGCCTACTCAAGCATTAAAGGCAGCGAAAATGGTTCTGATGGTAAACGAGGAAGTTATTGGTTTCTACGAACAAAGAGTCTACTCGTTTGAGATGCTGTTTGAACGTTGACAACTATAATTTTGAAGTGGTGGAAGAATTCATCTTCCTCGGTTCCGCTGTTAACAAAACGAATGATGTCAGCATATAGATAAGGAGGAGAGTGTTGCTTGCTAACAGATGTTACTATGGGCTAACCAAGCGATTCAATGATAAAGTCCTCTCTCGACAAACAAAAATCCGACTGTACTAGACGTTGGTTTTGCCCGTGTTGTTATATGGCGCAGAATCCTGGGTTATGATTCAAGCGGATGAATTAATACTGGCAGTTTTCGAGAGGAAAATACTCCGGAAAATATATGGACCCATCATCGTTAATGGAGAGTATCAGTGTCGCATGAACAATGAGCTGTATGAGCTATATACCGACACCGACGTGGTCAAAGGCATTAATATACAGCGTTGGCGTTGGCTGGGTCATGTTGTGCCGATGGACCCAAATGCTGTGGCACGGAAAGTTTTCGACAACGAACTCGATGGACGGCGCAGCAGAGGGCGACCAAAACTCCGTTGGATACACCAGACTTTTGAAATACTATCAAAACTTGGTGTAACGAATTAGGGGAGAAGCGCAGAAGATCGAAACGCTTGAAATTATTTTCTACGGGCGGCGTATAATAGATAAGTATGTCTGTTCCAGTCTCTACCTAAGAAGAAGAAGAATCGACCATAATATTGCACGTGCCCGATAGAGCCTGCCCACTTGTTTTTATCATAACTTTTTGTTTGTTTTCACAACTTCAATAAAACTTGATAATCTTTTCCCATTCGCCAGTTTAGGATTATAATCGGAAGAGTTAGCCACACATTTTCTGGTACCACCCACACAACTTTAGAAAATCAGATTCAATATATCTGAATATATTATATTCACCTTTTTGTTGCACAAGAGAAGACTCGATCAAGCTGGAGCGAAATTCTTTTCAGAGTAAAGTATTCCACTTGTTAACAAACAGAATAGAGCGAGATGGCTTCAATTGGCAGTGACCTTTACTCTACAATTTGTTCCTCTTATTTGAGTGGAAACGTAGATTAATATCGAACAGATATATACGAGTATATACATTATGTAAATGGATTTCTCGAAAGTGGGAAAGTTTAGGATTAAAGTATGATACTGTGTCTACTCGGATCTACTAAAACTTGGACACAATAATCATATATATCAACTAGCCGACCCGGCAAACGTTGCTTTGCCTTCAAATTTTATTTTTATTGGAAATGTTTCATGCCAATCGGTCTATTATAATAAGAAACGCCTATATTTGCAGAAGAACTTAAAATATGTTCACTCAACCGAAATACAAAATTCTGTTTAAATACCGTTAGCAGGAGCAGAAATAATTGCTTTTTAATTTGTGGTTTGCATAGGAGGTACCACTCCCCATTGTCCAATCCCGCCCATATTTGCAACAGCACTTAAGATATGTACACCAAACCGATGTACCAAATATTGTTCAAATACCGTAAACAGGAGCAGAAATATTGGATATTTAATTTATGGTTTGTATGGGAGGTACCACGCCCCTTTGTCCAATTGGACCGAATTGTAAATCTAAACCATCCCGGGCACCACCCAGACGCATATACAAAAATTTATGCAAAGCGGTCCAGCCGTTTAGGAGGAGTTCACTGACAACGCCCGTACAGTAGAATTATTTATATAAAGATAAAGAACTAACTTCTAACGCTGACTTATCGATACCGATCGTTAGAATCATTTAAATAAAAACGCTTAATTTAATTCCAACCTTTATTAAGAACCACAAAACACAATATTTGAGAACATAATTCGTTTGCATATTCAATATGTAATTAAAAAGCATACATAACAAATAAAATTTGTCTTAAAGTCAACAAAAGCCTAAAGTATAATGCCAAAATTTAATTCAATATTGTTGAATTGTATTCAACGCTCATAAGTTACATATTTGTGGTGCTACGTTTATAAAATATTACATTTAAGAGATGATGTTGTAGTAAAATACTACATGTGTAAAATGACAATTTAAAGCAACTTCTCGATGTCTTTAGAAATGTCCATTGGGTCTGTTGTTGGTGCATAACGATTGACAGGTATGCCCTCCTTGTTAACCAAAAATTTGGTAAAGTTCCACTTGATGGCACTGCCCAAAGTTCCGGTCTGCTTTGCCTTCAAATATTGATACAGAGGGGCAGCATCGGATCCGTTAACATCAATCTGAAAAAAGCGATATTAAAATGACACAATCTAAATGAAGAAATTACATCGTTAAGGTTTTACCTTCTTGAAAACATCACCAATATCAGCCTTGGCATCACGCAAATGGCACACCATGGCCTCTCCGTCAGCTTCGGGCATTTGCGAACCGAACTGATTACATGGGAAATTAAGGATTTTCAAACCTTTATCACCATATTTCTCACGTAATTCTGTTAGCTTTTTGTAATTATTCTTTGTCAAACCGCACTGGGATGCGATATTAACGATAAGGACAACATTGCCTTTATACTTCTCAAGGGATACATCTTCACCGTTAGTGTCTTTAACGGTGAAATCGTAAATGCTTTTAGCATTTTTAGCTTCTTCAGACATGACTTCGGACTGAAATAAAACAAAATAGTTTATTTTATGTAATTCAAAGTAATTCAAAATACAAATAGCAAAAACAGAACAACTTCGTTTATTAGATTACTTTCCGTACAAAGCATGCAATGAAAATGTAAAGTTAATGGCAACTGTTCTACGCAATTGTTTCTACGGCTGTAAAATAGAACATTTAATGGTCATTTAATGGGACAAGAAAAACAAAAGTTTTTAAGTTATTTGTTCTATTCGAATTTTGAAATCCCTACTATTTTCACCTGTCGTCAGATTATATATAAATATGTACATATATGTACTCGTATAATTAAATAGTAATAAAAATGTGGTAATAAATGTAAGCGGTATATGAATTACAATGTCAAGTATAAGAAAATACAACAATCACTCTGTTCCAATCTGAAGAATGGCAATCGCAATTACAAGGGCTCACTAAATCTTTCAATAACTGAATATTGAATCATTCTATCGTCTTTCATTTGTTAGGCAAATTTCATTTCATTAACACATTAATAAAAAGTCGGATAACAACAAATGTAGGACTCAGAAAAAAATACTAAATTACTATGCTATTCAATTATTAATCAGTGCCGTGGCCAGTTTCTCCACAATAATTACAAAGTTAATTACGACTACGAATATATTATGACAATTCACAGTGGAGTAACCAATTCTTACATGTAATTTAAATAATAAATCGTACCCAAGTATTGTACGTATAACGTTTACTCTTGCATTGGCGTGACATATATTGACGATTTTGTTTTCTTTGAAGTTAATAAGACAAATCGCTCTCATTTTAAAAAGTTAAAACAGGTGTATAAACCTCTTATGAGAAAGTTTTGGAAAAAACTGGTTTAAAAAAGTTTAAAGCTTATCAAACATTTTATGTCATTTTTAACATTCACAAAATTTCAGTTGCACGATTTTTCCTATTATAAACTTCTAATAAAGTGACATAAATACGAATATATACAATTTTGCGTATGGATTTCAAATATGTAATTTTTATTTTGGAAATATGCTGCCTGCCCTATGGATTACCCTCCGATCAAATTAAAGCCCTAAGAATGAAGGTCGTCGAAAGCTCCAAAAGATTGACTCTCTTGAATAGGAAATTCTCAATTTAATTTTTGGCCCCACAATAATGTCATTCTTCGGTGTGGTATTTTCCGTATGGAAATTTATTCATACATATGAACAAGAGATAAATTTGTTAGACAAGCCTATTATTATCAAATTTACCCCAATTCCCCCTTTATTGTCAAATTTACTGTTGCATTATTACAAGATTTCATGAGAAGTTCGGTGGTTTTCATTGTGGCGTTTTGTTTGATAAAGTCCCTGAGTTATTCCCAATATTAAGCGTATGATTTATAACTAATTTAGTGGTTTTAAAACAGCCGGTCTGGCAAGGCTGTCAGCTGTTAAATACTACTCATCTGAAGTGTTATTCGTTCAGTGAAAGGTTTGCCATTTACGAATATGAATCGTTTATCGTTTAAATCGTTGCCATAATTGACCTACTGTGCAAGGAATTGGCAAGATTATAAAGGAATTTGAAGGGACTGGCAGCGTTACAGATGCGGTCAGGCCTGTGCACCATCGCCATGTACGCACTGCTGAAAATATCGCTTCTGTTAGTGAAAAAGTGTGACGGATAATCTGAATTTCAATTCGGAGCGCTATGGCCGTATGATAACCGATTTTTTTTGACCTGCAATTGCATATTATGAACTGGGCGATATGTGGGTTCAACAAGACGGTGCCACAAGCCACACAACACGACCGATTTTGGCTCTATTGCATGAGAAGTCTTTGGCGACGTCAACTGGCCACCAAGATCATGCAGTCAATAAGAGTTTGTTTACATTCCCATATCAAATAAACCAATATCCACATTTTTTCATTTCCCAAACGAGAAAAATCGCAAAAAATATATTCGTAAATGTATACTGACATCTAGACAATACCTACCAAGATAGGTAATGGTTTTCTGGAGCTACACAGGGAACTAACTATGAATGGTACCTAGAAGAGTTGCGTGGACGGTCATTAAATAATGTACGCATAGCTTTCTAAGACTAGCTAGGGCCAGATAAGAATTATTTCTATTGTGTACAGTTCCTTTCTTGCGGCGGTACCTTAATTTAAGGTTGTTTGCTTGTCTTCTTCTATTTCCTCTCTCCTTTATTTCCTTCTCAACTCAATTTTTGAACAATTGCCTCAGATTTCTTCGTCTCGTCCGTCTCTGAAGAATCGATCTGAATTTTTCCCAAACCTGAGCCAAATGCAAGCCGATACACATTTATCATTTAGCGATTTTAATCAATCTACTGGGCATTAATAATAGTAGTATTCATCGTTAACGGAGCGACCGGAAGACACATAAATTGTTGTATATGTAGAAGAATTTGAAACCACAATCGCAATTATGATAGTGTGACAGCAACAAATTCCGACATTTTCTGGACTGCACACTTCGAATTTATGAGAGATTAAAGCGAAAACTTTTTCCAAAGTGATTTGCAGGATGCACTTAATGCCCAGCACGTGCACCATCTATTGCACTCTAATTACGTTGTTCTAAAAACCATCTCAGTAACGTAAGCAAAAATTTCCGTAAGCTTGTTGTTGGGTTATTTGGAAAGTTCGTTCGGTTAATTCTTTAGTTCACCATACGTCACTTCTTATGACGTAGAGCTCCTTCAAACATCATCATAACTTACTTCTAAACTGTTTACTATTGTTTGCTTGTATTCCTTGTTCTAATTATGAGTGGTTACAGCATTTTTAAAAAAGTTTTAAGAAGTGGAAAAAAATGAAGTGATTTTAGGCATTTTATACTGTATTATTTCCGAAAAGGAAAAACGGCTGCTGACGCCAGTCGAAAAATAAAGTTTGTTTATGAAGAAAACGGACCAAATAAAAGAACTTGCCAGAAATGGTTTGAAAGATTTTCTATGGGCGACTTCTTCGTAACGGACGCTCTCAGATCAGGACGACCAAAAGAAATTGTTGCCGAGAAGGTAAGAGATTTAATTATTGTTAATCCCCGTGCAACAGTTAGGGAAATAACTGAAATAATCAAAAATAAAAAAAAATAAAAACAAATCAGTCTCAACAACAAACAAACAAACAAACTAAATTGCTGATGCTATTTGATGAAAAAAAGATGAAGACAAGCAACCATTCACTGCAATACTTAGTATTCTTAGTACAAACATTGATATAAAAAAGGAATATATACAAAACTTGAAATCAGTATCCTTCCTTCTTTCTTCCAAC
The DNA here is from genome assembly GCA_019455685.1 of Philornis downsi. Taxonomy (NCBI): domain Eukaryota; kingdom Metazoa; phylum Arthropoda; class Insecta; order Diptera; family Muscidae; genus Philornis; species Philornis downsi. Next base: position 97,601 of record JAHXMU010000154.1, on the reverse strand, counting down.
ATTTTTCATGTATGCAATTGGCCGAATTCACTTAGTTTGAACCCGAAGGTCACCTTTAAATTTTTCCCCATTATAATTGCTATTTAGCTTTAGAGTAACGATATTTCAGGCAGAGATTGCCAGCGGTCACTACAAATTGAGAAATTTGAGAAGTAAATAAAAATTATTCACGAACAGTACTGCAAATTAGGGTATTTCAGGGTAAAGTATTAAAGAAAAATAAATTTTGCGTAATGCCAGAACATTTCCCCCCTCTTGAAGATGCAATGTGGAACGACACCTGTTATATAGTGACATGGAAGACAAAAGAGTAATAAAGGGAATGGAATCCCCGAACAATGGGGTGAATCGTGAGGTATTTAAGACATCGTGCATTTTTATGATGTGCAGATGAAAAAAAAAAGAAAAGCGAAAGGTGGCCCAAACACAGTACGATTCAAATTCCGTTGAAAGAGCCTAGCTTTTAAGATCTCATCAAATAATGTCATGATAAAATGGGGGAGAGTTCAAATGAAACACTTGGAATCCTTATAGTCGACAGTCGATTTGACCAAACTGTCACACAATTAAGTAGTTATGTAGTTTCTCTTTAATGGAATTCCACTCAAAATGTTTCATATGAGGCTAAATTTAAAATTAATTTATATTATTTTACAACTTTTATATCGAAAAATTAAGATAAGAACATTTTTAAGGCCTTAAAATATTGCCGAAAGTTCAAACTTCATTAAAGTTCTGCACAAAGTCAAATAATGGTGTAAGTAAATACAATTTTAGTACAACTGACGTCTACAGTGCTTTGAAGGATTATAGTTTACATTATTTAAATAATTATAATTATAAAATAAATAATTATAATAGGTCGGAAGGCTTTAAATTACAAGCCAAAAATAAATAAGTAAATAAAATAAAATAAAATAATAAAGTTCAATTACTTTATATGGTGTTTAAGATTCTACAAAATGATGAACAATCTTGAGTTACTCATCAAAACCTAACGTTAACAAATTGGCTTTTAGAGCAAAATAACTGGCAATAGTATTTTTATAATTTTTTGTGTTGTTTCTTAAATTATATGTTTCCACCTAAGTTGAATTTTTTTTGGATGATAGATGGAAGTTTTCCATTCTTCATTCCTAAATTTATTCGGACGAGGACGATAATTCGTTCATAATTGTATATATTAACTTTATTCCAATACGTCTGGTACTCCACTAGATGCGCAAGTTTTACTTCAAAAAAAAATCGGTCTCATAGCCAAAGTTGTAACAAATTTTAAGATATGAGTGTTTGCTATTTGCTGCTGTAGAAAACTGGAGAAAACTATATTCCTTGCTGAAATCGCTTTGGAGCAGACAAAAATGGGCAAATGAAAATAAATAACGATAAAGATTTTATAATTAATAATAATTTAAGCATATTGTAATTTACTTAAGAGTTTCGAACTGTAAGATTGCTAACTAAATTAATTGGAATACTTTAACTAAAAAAACGTTTGCAATATGGACTTACCCCTAACACTCAATATTTAATTTGTTCCTCATTATTTTTATTTTTCCTTCATTTCACGTATTTTTAAATACACTTTGATTTGAGTGGTATAAATTAATTGTTACTAGTTATTTTTTTTTTCCAACTTTAATATTGGGCAAGAGTCTTTCAATTACAAGATTGTCAAATAAACGAAACGAAACAATAAAAGAGATAAATATAGAGATAAACCTAATAATTGAGCTTTCTTTCAATCGCATGGAATTTTACCATTTTTGCTAGTTTTCCGTTACGCATTTTCTTCCAGTAATGTGAAAAGTAAAAGTGGTGTAAAAGAATACTGCTGTACATTCCAATTAAAGTTATAATTCCGTATTTTAGGACGAAAAACATATAAAGTGAAAAATTCTAATAAGAGAAGTAGACTGTCTGTCATATTGTAAATCATATTTTTCTGCTATTAAGATACACAACATTTTTATAGCATTAGTATTGTAAAGTTGCATAACGTATTTGTTATTGAATTGTATAGAAGATATGTACAAATGAAGTTTTTAAAGCTCATATTTCCTTATATATCTGGTCATTTGCTGCACTTTGTTAACACCATATTTAAAACTTCAGTTTTTCCATCTGCTTGGAAAATTTCGCATGTAGTTCTAATCCTTTAAGTAGGTAGTTCTTACAATTTTTATAGCCTAAAACCAATTAGTATACTTCCAGCTCTTTTTAAAGTTATTGATGCGAGAATAAATTTGAAATTATATTAATGATCAGAGCATGATTGTTGACTGGCAATATGGATTTAGAAGAGGCTTTAATACTTTAACAGACACTATTAGAGAGACTATGAATAATCGCGATTTAGGAGTGTTTGTAGGTCTCGACCTATTGAAGGCTTTTGACAGAGTGGACCATACTAAGCTTGTTTACAAATTAAAGTGTAATTTTATGTTTTCGAGCACAGCCTGCACATTGGTTCGTTCGTATTTGTCGGGTCGGTCACAATTCGTTTCCATGAATGCTACTTGTTTCTGGTATGCTTAGTGTGCACTGGGGTGTTCCTCAAGGATCGGTTCTGGGCCCACTACCGTTTATATTGTATATTAATAGTTTAGCTGCGGTTATTCGCGATATCTGTTGTTATCCATTTTAATATGCTGATACTACCCATCTTTTTTTCAGGAGTAGTTCAGTAAATAACTTACAATGTGGTATCAATAACACCTTGAGTGCTATAAATAATTGCTTAAATGAAAGGAACCTTTATATTAATTGTAGCAAAACTAAAGCTATGCTTTTTGTCACCTCGGTTTCAATCTTTTCAGAATTTTGACATCAACATTAATGGAAACAGTATTGAGTTTGTAGATGAAATGAAGTGCCTCGGCATAACACTTGATAAATGACTTGATTTACGTGTTCATGTTGATTCTATATTTCCAAATATACTTTTTACTCTGCGGAAGTTGTACAATATGAATATATTCCTTCCAATTCATATTAATCATGCCTTGCTGATGTCTCAAATTAATTATGGTATTGAAGTTTTTCTTTTGGGAAAAAATCTTGGTTGCCTTAGGAAAATTGGGAGGATTTTTAATATGGTACTAAGGCTATGTGTATAGTTTGAGGCGCTATGATCATATATCACAACATACTATACGTTGTTTACGTGTTTCTTTTAAAAATTATGTTGAATTTCGAATCATTAAATCATTTTATAAATTGGGAATGTCTGCTTCACCACCTTTACTGCGAAGTAGATTCAGGTTCAGTAGGTCAACTAGAAATCCACAACTTGTAATCCGTCTTATATCAGGCTCTTCTATATTCTTAAAATTGCAGAGTTTGGAATCGACTCCTTTTGCCTCTATGAAATTTTGCTTATTCGAATCAAGTCTTCCAACACAAATATATTAGATTTGCATTAATTGAACTTCAGTAGCCTATTTTACATTATGAACTCATTATCGACACTTGGTTTTTCTTTTTAATTCGCTTTATAACTGCACTTGGTTAGGGAACCATAATATAAACTTTGCTATTAAAATTTGAATTTATATCGTTTTTAACTTAATTGTATTATTTATTTTTATTTTTTTAATTTTATGTTTTATTTATATATTTATTTTATTTTATTTTTTTATTTTTTTTTTTTTTTTTTTTTGAATACTTTATATTGTATTAAAGAATTTTGTATTTTATTTGAGATGTTATATAATTGTTTTTTTTTTTGGCTTTCCTGCATTACGATATATGAATAAATGAAAATGGAAGGAAATGAAAGATATGTTGAAATAGTCTAATTTAATCAAATCGGCCTTAAGGCTTCAAATTACAATCCTGAATAGATAAACTAAATCAAATTAGTGAAACAAGGCAATTGTAGATCTTGAAATAAAGTATTAAAGGTGTCTAAATAAATACGTGTGTCGGGAAACTATTAATTCTTGACATTTCCTGTAACGATGTGATCCCGTTTATTGCCTTTCCACGTATTGTCAGAATAGTAATATCGAGGGTCAGGTGCAGTCACTTTTATTTACTGCACTGACAGTGTATACATTTTTCAACACCGATAAGTTACCGATTCTTGTGCTGACGCAATACTGATTTTTTCTATATTTTTGCTGAGGTATTCAAAGTGAACTACGACCAACCATCAAACCAGTATTATCATTTCGTTACTGAGGTGGTATTCTAAAAACATGCAAATACGTTACTGCATCCGAGTTTCAATGCACAACGCAGTGCTGTCTGGGGCCATCATGGCCTATAAATCAAGTCGGCAAACTAAATGCGCGTAGGCACTAACTATAAAACCTGCTTTAAACACTAATGTTTTGTTAGTAAACGAACTCACAAGAAAACAATCTCAAGCAAACCAGCCTAACAGTTACAAACGTTTTTATTTTTTTTTCAGCTCATCCAGGCAAATACAAGTCTTGTTCGTTCCACTGTGCACTTTTAGTTACTCACATGGCTATGTGTCATGCTCGCATTGGCCGTTGGTGGAGTTAGAGCTGCACATCCAACTTTGGTCAACGGCAAAAGGACTAAACAGAGACTTCTTTTATTGTTACAACTTAATCGAGAACATATGGTGGTATACTCATGACGCTGCTGCTGTTGTTGTTGTTGTCGCAATTGTTGTGGCCGCCTCTTTACAAGTAATTGACTCAGGACGTTATTGTTGTAACGCAACTGATTAGCTTTTATAATATTTGTCAGCATTCCACTTAATTTTAGTGAATTTGTGGAAAACATTGCAGCTGCAATTACAATCAAAATAACTTAATTTAAACACTTTCAAATAAGATTTGATAGTGTGGAAAGTCTTTTATGAATTTTGAAAAAATTAATTCATTAAAAAGCGAAAGGGACATTTGAATTTTCAAAAATTAAAATCGGAAACGGTTACTTCAAGGTTACAAAGTGAGAATCGCATGATTGTCTACAGAGAATTCTTAAAAACGATGGATTACAATGACGAATTGGCATAAATTTATATGTACATGGATGACAAAATATAAGAAAAAGATAAAATTGCCATAATTAATTCTTTTTTTTTTTTTGGAAAATTCTAGGTAATTCTACCAATTGGCTATTTAGAGACGTACGTATACCTAAATTATGCGCTTTTAGTTGGAATTTCTAACAACAATAACGGATCGTTCACGAACGAAGGTACTGTTAGCAGAGGTTTTATGCAACGTACTAAAGTTTTCGTCTTGGTAATAGACAGTGTTACAGGAAAAAGTGTTGTCGTTCATAAATCTATTCGAATTACGAAGAAGAACTGGTATAAGCATTAGGTTACTTGGCGAATGAATTAAACGATTCGTTTTACGGAAACAGGCAGTAGAACTGAATTAAAAATATTTCTGTATAATTCTGATCGAACTTCTTTCTGCCTGAATGTAATAAATTATTTTCTATCGCATGAGTGGGAAATGGCAGAGCTTCTCACATTCAGTGAGATTAATTAATGAGCGAATTCTGCTTCTATACTCACTCAACTGGACCTACAACTTAACGCCTATTCCGAACATCACAATTTGATGCATTTTTTAGATATGTCGATTACTCTACTACTCGAAATGTCCATCAGACACATCGAGGAGACCACCACTTAAACAATGGATAGGTGGCTGTAACGGGGATTGAACTCGCAATCATACGAATGATAGTCGCATATACTAAACATGGCGTCACGTTCGGCCACTGAACTCGAAATGTTCATCAGACACATCGAGGAGACCACCACTTAAACAATGGATAGGTGGCTGTAACGGGGATTGAACTCACAATCATACGAATGATAGCCGCATATACTAAACATGGCGTCACGTTCGGCCACTGAGCTCGTAGTGCAATCAATAGAAAACAATTTTTAATTTTTATGTCCAATTTATCAATTGTCTGTTTTAGCATTTTTGCTCCAAATCAGGTTATTATTAAGCAAAAAATGAATAGTGTATTAGAAAAAAGAGGAGTTTTTTTAATAACAATATAAAACATTTCGATCTCATATATAGCTACAGAATATTTTTTCTTTTCTTAGTTTTAAACAAAAGTAGCTGTTATGAAAATCAGAATAAAAAAGTGCGCAAAGAAGACTAAAGAATTAAAGATTTAACAATCAAACAAATCTATATATATAAAAATAAGTCGCTGAATGTGTTGCTAAGCGCAAAACTCGAGAACGGTTGAACCGATTTGGCTCATTTTTTTTCCAGTTATTCGTAATTGCCAGGAGTAGGTTTTTACGAAAGAAAATTTTGGAAAACCCTCCGGAAAAGTCGGGAAATTGGAAAAATCGAAAACTGATTTTTTCGCCACCTCCATCTACCGGCGGTGGTGGCATCATTTGAACTGGGATTTTTTTCGTAAAAACATTGGTGGTGAAATAGCAAATAGGTTTCTGTCCCAACTAAATGTAATTTAAATTCACCAAAAACAGGCATATACTTTGTTGGGAGTTTCAGATTACCGAAGGTTTTATTTGAAGTGATAGATGGCGTTGGAGATGAGATTTTTGCAATTAATTTTTTTACCACATTAACATTTTGAAGGCAAAACAACGTTTGCCGGGTCAGCTAGTTTCCGTAGAAAAAACATTTTAAAAACCTTCAAGAAATCATGAAGAAACAGACCCTTAAGTTTTTAAAAATAACATTCCTTTAATTTTTGTCGAGGAATGTTGAGTGTATTTAACCAAAACAACATCTAAAATGAGCACTCACTCCTGTCTGCGTATTTACTATTAAATTAATGAAGAGAAAGTGCAGTTTCTTTAGTATTTTTGACATTCTGAGAGCATTTATAGGGACTGTTGATCTGATTTTAAAAAGTCAGAACAACTAGTATCACTGCATCGTTAAAAAGTCTCCGCTAAGCCAATATATTAACACTTATGTGGCTTAACAACAGATGGTGCTCCACAATTTTTAGGATACAGAGGAATTTAGTAGCATTTATTGAACATGATACCTCCTATGTCTACGATGCATCAATTCCAAGTCCTCATTGCAGGAGAATTTATATTCCAAGTCCTTCAAAATGGAAAAAAC
>JAHXMU010000154.1:73980-90524 GCA_019455685.1 Philornis downsi | reverse complement strand
CACAGATGGCGCGTTTGTTATTTTTGAAATGCTTTAGCTTAGCTGATTAAATTGTATTTTAATCCGCTACAAGGCTAACATTTAACGCTTTAATTTTTGATATATCGCATTTAAATCAAATTGGGAATATTGAGGCAAAAAAGGTGCATTTCCGCCTCATATTCTTTTCGATTTCAAGGAAAGCGGAAAGCTACAGAGTTGAACCGAGACGTTTCTGTTCGAGCTGCAGAGAACCTAGCATTACCGAACATGACCACTATAAACCACTTGAAACGACTTGGCTTCGTTAAAAAAACTGCAAAATTCCCGCAAGAGCTGAACAAAATCCACATTAAAGAAGCGCTTGCGATTGATTGTTCAAACTCTTCCAAACTAAACCCTTTCTGAAACATGCTGTCATTGGGAATGAAAAATTAGAAATGCATGTCAAACGAAAGAACTAAATTGCATCAAATAAGATGTGTTATTAATTTAGGGTGATTTTAAACGAATGGTTTATATTGAAACTCAGTCATAAATTCTGAGATTTGTTATGAAGAATTGATGAAGCTTAATGAATCACTGGAAGAAAATAAAGGTCTGAATTGGTTAATCTGTACTTTACATACATATCTTTACAGACTTGACAAAAATATTGAAACGTGAATGGGAGATGACGCCACCTTATCGCCAGTCCTGATATGGTGTCTTTGAATTTTCATTTATCCTGTAGTCTGTAAAATTTTTTGAATGAAAAATCCTTTGGGACCTAAAAAAAGGGATATTACAGTATTTTGCTGGGAAAGACCAGTCGTTCATCTAATGTAATAAAATTGTCTGAATAATGGCAGGCCATTGAATAAAATGGGTTATAATAGATATTTTGTAAAAGTTTTAGTTTGTTTTAAGCAAAGAATCTGAAAGTACTTCTAGCCCAATATGATCATAACGATGTATTCCACGAAACTTGGATTTTTGGAACATGTGAGAACAAAAAACTTTATTCACTTTCCTAAATTGACATTGCAATCAAACATCACATAGAAGGCGGCGAAAGGTATGTCCTCTTCTGCTCTTTAATTTCTAACTTAAACCTTTAAAATAAAAATATATTTCTATATTTCTTTTTTACCCTTTTGCCACGATTATTTCAGTAGACGTGGGAGAAGAGAAATACCTTCAAGTTAGTTTGAAAAGGTTGTATAAAGCCTATATGGGATAGGACAAAAAAACGCCTTTGTTTTATAACCATGATCTATTGATGGCTTAGTTATTATAGAGAAACTTACGCGCATGAACTTGAACAAATCGCAAGATAGGCAACCATATCGGTCGTGGCCGACTTCAGCCCAATTAATACTACAAAGTCAAAGTTTTAATCGACTTTGTTTCATATAACTCGATATGGCTTTCTTAGGTTCCAATTCGACTTTTTTCCTTTTCATTATTGGTCTAATAAATACGTTTGTATTTTCCTCAAAGTTAATTTCGACTGCTGGAAAGCGACAATGTGGCCGAAAATTTAGCGCCCTTGCTTCATTGCATTATAAGTGAAAGCAAAAAAAAGTTAATTGCGCAAAACCAACAAAAATATTAGTTCTGAAAGTCTGGCTACCCCCTCTTTATGATATAGATTGTTTTTGTGTTTCACACATAGTAAAGCTTTGTTAACAGCACATTGAAGTATTCGATTGCCTCTTCGTCATGGATAGAATCAAAGTCTTGAACACCATTCAATTAAAAAAAAAAAAGTAGAAAAAATAGCTCCCATGGCCAGTTTGCTATCCTTAATAACTTCATTGCTTCTCATCACTACATACGTCGCTTTTGGAATAGTTCAGATTCACTACTGTACTGTTTTCCGTCTTTTTCCCGACAGAAGTATAATTTCGTACGTTTTTTCCGAAATGTAATTACATGGCCTCCTAAACGCAAAGGTAGAAAGATATAAAACCGCCCGAATGCAACATCGTTTGATATGCCAAATTTCACACCCCACTTAGTCAAGGAAACTTAAGACGTGGTTTGTTTAAGAGAATTATATAGCACCTTCCTGTTCTCAAACCGTCTGCGCTTTTCCTTTGCAGTTGTTCAATAGACCAACAAATGGCTAACAGGGAGGTTTTTTATCCATTGCCACATGATGGCTTAGGTCGACATAAACATTTCAAATATAGGGACCAATAGGTGCCACCTCAACTATGTAAAGGGTCTAATTTTAAACTTCTCAACAATTACCAAAATTCCAAACTGTGCTTCGTCGGTTCGATCACTTGCATTAACCTATTGATAAGATGAAATAGTATCAATAACTTTAGGACTACAGACTGTGAACAGGCATTACATTCATATGGACGTAGTAATAATATGATCCCACACCAGTGACTATGGCTCCAATCAGAAAATGCAGCATTGTTCTTGTGCTCATTTTGGTTCTGCTTTTACGTCGTCGGGTCAAGGATGAGGGAAGAGAAGAGTTGCGTCTAAAAAAAAAAAGAGTTCTGGAAACAAGACCATGCGATTACACATTCTTGAGGACACTTCAAAAATTTGCAAATCATGGTGACAGACTTTGTTCACCAAATGGAAATTTATGATTATCTTATACACATCGGTATGCACACTTGAGTACAAAGTTCACTTCCACCGTATCCAACCACATAAATACAAAAGCATTTGTGTGCAACTTTACCAAAGTTATAATCGCTATTATGCACAATCTGTGTACATCTTAAAGTATTGAATTTCATTTCTGCTCTTACTTACATGTATTTTAAGATATTACTAGCTTCCAAAGAACGAACTTGCAACCGGCTCTACACTCGGACAATAACAAAAACCGGAGAAAAATCGTAGTCTTTATGCTGCATCGAAACAGATGATACGCCGTAACAGCCATACAGTTGTATAAAATGGGAGCTAACTACAGGGTGTGTACAATTCTTTAATAATCTGCACTGCTACAATTCAAATTTGCTGGATTTCAGGGACATCACCATCTAACTTCTTGTATATCTAGGCAAGCAGTTTAATCTAAAATTTGAATTTTTTAATAACTTATTGAACTTTATACTAATTACAAAGTTTTACATTGAGGCATTTTGGCAACGTTTTATAATGGATGGCTGACGAATATTGCAGCATTTAGAAATTTAAATTACAATTTAAATGCACTAATGCATAACTAATTTTTCTGAAAAAAACATTGAATGCAATTTTTTAAACCATTATTTTTAAAAACTATTAAAAAGAGTTCAATTCAGATGATCTCAGCGCTCTGTGAATCATATTCGACAAAATTATTCAGAGGAGGGAATTTGCATAATTATAGTTCGAATGCATTACTTTAAACCATACAATTTTGTGGCTTCTGTTTTGGAAAATTTCTGATTATAAATAACTACTCAAGTAAAATTATCTGGGAACAAAAAACAAAAAAAAAAAAAAAAAAATATGGAGTGTCCTATAACCTGGCTAAGTGTCAAGTTGTACCATATTTTTCAAACCATACAGAGTTGAAAGGGATGCTTTCTCGGCGCAGTTCCGAAAATAAAAGCTCTATTAATAATTTAGGTGCCATTTTAACAGCAACATCTATATTATATTATAAACAAAACGTTATTTGAAAGAAAATAACAAATACATAAATAATGACAATAAATAATATTAATCTTTTTCAAGAATATCGACAATATTTCAATACTATTCAACAAGTGTTCTTTAAATCAAATTTTAAATATTGATATAGTTTCAGAATCCCTTATATTTAATAGCCAATTCCATACACGTCTTTCTGTGATGTAGTGTAGTGGTATAGGAGGTGCACTCGGCATGTCTCTTAGTCCACAAAGCGTACAGTTACTTTTTATACCCCCTCGAAATAATATGGGGTCCATGAATGCAAAACATTTATGATTTTAATCAATTTTTTGAATTAAATTCAAATTCAATTCAAAATATATTTTACTCTTCTGCAATTTCTTCTCCTTCATTTGTGTTTACTTTTCACACAACACTGCGTTGTTTGATAGATTAAGGCATTTTCTTTAAAACGGATATATATAAAATGTAAATGCAATTAGATCAACAGTGACTAAAGTTATTTAATTTCCTGTTAATTGGTGCTTAAATTTATTTTATTTATTTATTAGTTATTAAATTCTTTTATTCACCAACTTGGAATCATTTCAGCTCCTAGACAAATAAAATTTGTTTATAAATAATATATATATATATAATATAGTGAAATCTCTCGATCCATTTTATTACCTTTTTCGCTGGAATCTCTTATATATAAACAATGCAAGCCTGGATGACAATCCTTTTCGTGTTTGAATACTCACACTAATTTAAGTAGCTATTTTTTGCAATTAGGATAAAATTTAGGTAAAACCATCAGATCTGTTTTTATTGTTTTTACTTGTCTGACCTATTCAGTGTTGTTTTGTTGATTTTCTAAAAGATTAAATCATATTTGTGGCTAATTTGGTCAGATTTTCATACTAAGCATACGTACATTTTCTCAAACAGGTTTAAATCTATCAGACATACTGTTATATTACTTGTAACAATTCTTTCGTCGCCATGCGACTACTTTATAAGTAGCGACAGTAACGACACCAAAAATACTACTATGTATTGCAACCATTCGAATCTGTCAGGAGTGTCGAATAAATGACAGTCCGACTTTTTTCCGTGAATACAAAAATTTTCTTTTGTGAAACGAGATTTGTTGCAGAGACCAATAGACAATAATAGCCACCTAAAAAAAGGATTGGGGGAAGGATTTTGCCGTAATATTCAGCTGCTTTGTGTTCGATGAATTACAATGTGGGAATAATCATCGTCTTATGTGCCACAGCGATGATGCTACACTAAAGTGGAGCATCCCACCGCCTCAGTAAGAGAATAAGTGCATAGCGACGAACTGTTCTATTTCCCTTTCAATACTTTTCGGGCAGCGTCGAATTGGAGCGAAAGTCAACTTCAATATGATGTTCTCATCGATAAACAACTCCTTTGAACAGGACACCCATGACACCGACGGCAATTGCGATGGTCCCGATTTGGACTTTGTGTACGCTGACGTTGATACGTATCAGAATGAGATTGCCGAGTTGTACAGCTATACGGAGTTCAGTGAATTCCAACAGAACGTGAAAGCCTTCGAAGATCAAATGGAAATGTACAATTTGCCTCCGAATTGGCAAAAATTAGATGCGGCTAAGCAGAGGGGCATCATAATGAAGTTGATCGATCAACTGGAAGTTGCCAATAGACAGTTTCGCATGCAGGCAGCAAGGTGCATTCTGTACTTAGCTCAGGGTTGCTGGGCTGAAATCCAGTCGGATGAGGAACAACAACAAAACACACGGGAGAATGTAGTTGTCCTGTACGAGCTGGGCATCTTTTCCTCTTTCGTAGATCTTCTTAATATGGAAATAGAGAGTGCTTGCTCTCCGGACATTGTCGCAGTAAAGATAACCAACGTAACCTTGGCTGACTCGGCGGATCTTAGGGTAATTTTGTCCGTTTTATATATAATAACAGAAACTATACGAGATGAGAAAGAAAAGGATAGTGAAGACTATCGCAAAATTGCCGAAGGATTTGTGCAAGATATAAATAGCCCCTTGCCGGATGGCGAATTGTTGGCCGTCAAGTTGCTAGGTATGATTACGAGGTTTTGCAGTGGTGCTGCCCCACATTTTCCCATGAAGAAAGTGGTCCTGCTGCTGTGGAAGATATCACTGTTGGGCCTGGGTGGCATGGAGGTTCTTAAGAATCTAAAGAATGAATATCGGGCTAAGGCAGGCCTGGATCCAGTTACTGAAGACACCTTGGAAGTGACAAAATGTATGCGCGCGAGTTCCCCACCCGTCACAGCGGCCGACTATTTGGACAACCAGAATTTAAAACGAAACGCTTTTAGGCGATCGCTAATGAAGCAACGGTTTCTCGATGAGCAGGAACAAATGGATATGGAATTAACGCCTGGTAACGAAAGTGCTCCCAATGGAAGCAACAATGGCGGAGGCAATCAGAATGGGGAGGATGAGTACTACAGGCCGTTCGAGGATCCCTCTAGTGCGGCATCATCGTCGACGATTACTACTGCAAATCCCAATAATCTGCCATGCTATAACACACAGCCACCCGCTGTGCAACCAACTCAGATGACTACCTGCTTGCCTTGGACACCCAAAGTACGTCAAAAGGATATTGATCAATTCCTGGATATATCACGGAATAAATTCATTGGCTATTCGCTGATCGATGATCACGAGAGTTTGGCCGGTCTGCCACAGCCAATTCACGAAGGCATGGAGACTCTTAGGCGACATATGTACACCAGCCTAGCCGACATCCAGATAAAAAAGGAAGAGGAGATTGCCCGCAATCCGATCTCTACGCAAGAGGATGAAGTACTATTGACACCCGCCGAGGCTTTATATCAAGCAATTCTGCCCAATTTGCCCCAGTACATGATCGCATTACTTAAGGTACTGCTGGCGGCTTCACCCACATCCAAGTCAAAAACTGAGAGCATCAATATAATGGCTGACGTTTTGCCCAAGAAGATGCCACTGACCGCTACACAATCGACAAAGCTGACTGTAGATATGGGTCGTCACAAGGAGATCATAGTTAAGGCCGTTTCCGCCATTATCCTATTGTATTTGAAGCATTTCAAGCTTAACCACGTCTACCAATTCGAGTTTATGTCCCAGCATTTGGTATTCGCCAACTGCATTCCGTTGGTGTTAAAATTCTTTAACCAAAATATTACCGAATATGTGAGCATGAAGAACACCATCCCATTGTTGGATTTCCCTTCGTGTGTGATTGGAGAGCAACCGGATTTGTCGGGTGAGAGTTTCGTTTTCAGCGCAGATGTGACAGACAAACCCTACTCGTGGCGCAATGTATTCTCGTGCATTAATCTCTTGCGCATTTTGAACAAACTTATCAAGTGGAAGCACTCGCGCGTTATGATGCTTGTGGTCTTCAAATCGGCGCCCATACTTAAGAAGACCCTCAAAGTGCGCCATGCCATGATGCAGTTGTATGTCCTGAAATTGCTTAAGATGCAGACAAAATATTTAGGTCGCCAGTGGCGCAAATCGAATATGAAGACTATGAGTGCTATATATTCCAAGGTACGGCACCGCCTCAATGATGACTGGGCTTTTGGAAATGATTTGGAATCACGGCCCTGGGACTTTCAAGCAGAGGAATGCACATTGCGGGCCTGTGTTGATCGTTTCAACTTGAGACGGTATCCCGAAGCCACCCAAAAATGTGGCGCTGGAAGCAACAATGGCAATCCTAGCAACAATGCCGATAATGCGTCATCTACCAATATTGCCGGAGGCAATGTAGATGGGAATGGTGGTAGCGGCGGTGGTGGTGGCGGCGCGGGCGGTGGTGCAGGCGGTGGCGTTTATGCCACCAACAATACTGGTAATGTCATGACATCGGGTGTTGGCGGTCAATTGCAAGATTATGGCATTGAAGGTGGTTTCCCCAGTGATGAGATACTGACACATTCTGATTTTGCCTTTTTCGGACATTCGGGTTGGTGGGATCGCAAAGTGGAATTAACCGATTATTTCAAGGCTAATTATACGACCTGGCTGGAAGAGGAAGTCTACAATAATCAGACCAACTGGGATGCACTCTAAACAAATTTACGTAAGTATTAATTAAATAATGCAAAATAAGAATCACAAGAACGTTTATGAAGATAATGATAATGATGATTAATGACGAAGTATTTAGATGAATCATTCATGATTTTGACATTAGCGTTGTCTCTTCATTCAAATCAGTAGCCCATGAGTTTGGGTCAAGTTTCCTTCGTAATTTAATAAAATGTGCCCATTTTCAGCAGTTTGTACCTACTGCCTTTATAGCACGTTAAATGGTCTTTACTTTTTGTAAAGTTTTTGGTATTCGCCTCTGTTCCTGGGCCTTTCTGTATTTTCGTTCGTTGAGTTTTTGTCTCAGCATTGCAATGTATGCAGAATCGATTTCCTCGAACGCTGTGAGATATTACCCATCGTGCCAGGGGTTGTTTAAGTACATTTCCTACTCCCTAGTATAGCTTCTGTTCCAGTTGCCATTAAATGCACAATATATTGGCACTGTGTGTAAAGAATATCAGCGTTATCCGTGTTGAGACGTAATATTTAGTTATCCCGATTCTTTGCTCAGTTCTTCCTTGTTTTTGGGTTACGTATTTTTCCACTTCGCTATGTTAGAACCAAAGTCACGTTCACGTCTATGGTTAAATTGCGTTGTGAATCTTTTTGTGAAATTTAGGTCCATTTGCCATAGCAACTCGAAGCCGTCTGAATAAATTATCGGAGACGTTTTGTTCTGTAGATTGAAATTTCTTACAGTTGGCTCAAGAAAATCTTCATTCTCTCTATTTGAGCGTAAAAAATTCTTAGCATAACAAGTATAATGTCACGATCAGGGCATTCATAAAAGTTTTCTTTTGACCATCGCTTAATCAGATCGGGTAAGCTTAAGCTTACCTCATTATTTTGTTTTGGAAATCTTAAATTGATATCCTTATTTTGAAGCTGGAAATCCAGAGTGGTTTTGAATTATCTCGAGAGTTGGGCAAAGCACAAGTCTTGAGAGAATACATTGAGTTACATGATGGGAATTCCTGCCGTCAGAGGATAATTTTGGGATCAAAAGGTTTTATAAGGGAGATACCAAAACGTGTGATTTTCTTTATAATTTCCATATTTTCATGTTAGTAGCCGGTTAAGGCTTATTATCCTAAAATAGTTTCGACGCTCCAATAGGGAATAATTCTAGAATCTAATTTATTTATCCTTTTGAACTAAACTAGAAACAGTACAGAAACACTTGGTTTCCGACAGTTTATTGCATATTTCGAGTAAATTGGTCTGTTTTCAAGGAGATTGATAGAGACTATTTCGAAATTATTTTGTTGGATGAGGGGATGTAATTTATGATTTGAAAATAGTTCAGGACAACATATTGGATTGTTCGGAAAGTTCATTCGGTTAATTCTTTAGTTCACCATACGTCACTTCTTATGACGTAGGGTTCCTTCAATCACTACCATAATTTCCTTCCACCCTTTCTGTAAACTGTATACTATTGTTTACTTGTGTTCTTGTTTTGAACGTGAGTGGTTACAGCGTTTTTAAAAGAAGTTAAAAAGTGGAAAAATGACTGAAAACAGGATTTTAGGTATTTTATGCTGTACTATTTCCGAAAAGAAAAAACGGCTGCTGAAGCTAGCCGAAAACGGACACTCTCAGATCAGGACGACCAAAAGAAATTGTTTCCGAAAAGGTGAGAGTTTTAATAATTAGTAATCCCTCAACCGTTCATGGGGTCATAAAAGAGCTGGGATTTGTAAGAAACTTCAATGTGTGGGCACCTCACTCTCTTACCGAGGTCTCACACTACCTTGCGGATCCGTCAGAAACTGTAAAAGCTTGGTGGGAAGCTTTACCTCACCCACCGTTCTCCCCAGACTACGTCCCGTCCGACTATCGCCTATTTCGCAGTCTGAGCAATCACTTGAAGGATTTGAATTTCCATAACGACGAGGAAGTAAAAAACCAAGTTGGGCGCATTTTTTCTGAAAAACCACCACGAGTTTTATGAGAGGAATTAAAAAGCTCCCAGAGATCTGGTGAAAGATATTAAAAAAGGGGGAGATTATATAATAGATTAAAATAATTGTTTTATTGTATATAAATTTGTAAATAAATTTCTTTTAAAAACCGAACGAACTTTCCGAATCACCCGATAATACAACGTGGTACTAAAGTTACTACAAACTATGACAAAGCTAGAAATTATGCAAATTATATACTAAGTTTAGATGAAAAAGTTCCGGCAGAAAATGCCAATGTGTTCTCAAATATCATTTGAAATATTATTCCAAATTAATTAGTTAGTTTCATGCCTTCATATGCTGTTAACTTCAGGAACCGTAACGGTTATGAGTAATATTTATATAAATCATTTAAAATAATTATTTGTTGATCTTTGTTATGTTAATATTGTTATTATTATACTTGATTTTTTATAATTTTTATAATTTTTGAATTTTGTTCTAAGAATTGATTTATAATAAATGTTTTTGGGTTTTGTAATAAATTTTAATAATAATTAAAAATGTATTTTATTTTTAAAAATCAAAAAAGCAAAATCATTATCGATTTTTTTTTATATTTTTAATTTTTCATTGTTAATACTTTCCTTTTTTCATTTAGCGGAAAAACGGAATTCATAAAATGAAAAAAATACACAGAAATAAAAGGTGGCGTATAAGTAACGTTAACGGCGGCTATATTGAATGCGTTCTTGTGCATCATTTGGTTTTAACTCGTGAACCAATTGCATCCTATATGGGAAAAGATGTAACATATTTAAAATTATTTGCAAAGACCGTCATCTCTAACTGCTGCGAACGACGCCTGGTAGAAGTTTCGAGGTTTTCCTCAATACTTGCTTACACTCGAACAATTTCACTTCATTTCGAACTGCACGAGGTCTTCCAGCACGCGGAAGACAGCCCCTTGTTGCCCAAAATGCTAAATCAATCAGTAAATTGTTGGAGCGCTAGGAGCATTTCGAACATAAAAGAAATTTCGATATAATGTGAATAATCGAATGCTGACTTTCAAAGTAAAATTGAACAACTTTGGTCCTTTATTCTGTGCTGAGCCTTTCCACCATAAATTTCCCAAGTATTATTTAGTTAACTCTGTAAAGAGACGAAAAAAAATAAGACTTAAACAAAAAATGTATTCATTGATCAAATCTTAGCGTTACTTATGCGCCATCCTATATAAAGAAAAATCTACTACTTTTGAAATCGACTACGATAACCGTTAATTATGGTCTCTGGTTAATTTAATAAGTCCATAATTTTGAATTGGCATATATTGAAAGCGGATCATAATCCCTTAATTTTGGAATAGCATGTTTTTGCAGTAGATTGTTAGATTCTGCGGGTTACCGAAGTGGTCGAAGTGGTGCAAATCGCAAGTGCTGAAACTCTTGCTGAAAGCTGTAGACCTTCGCTATTTTAGAGGAGGTTTTGCTACTCCTACATAAGATAACCTGGACTTTCTTGCCATGTAGGTTTCTTGACATGAGATGAATTCGTAATGCAAACATTTTATATAACAAAATTAATATGTTATCAGGTTTGAACAACGTAATAAAATAAATAAAAATAAAACATAATAACAAATTGAATCTGGAAAATGACTATTAGTGTATTAGGAACAAAGCTACATTTATTTGTTATTGTGTTCTATATATAGACCGATATATATGTATGTCAAATCCCTGTTCCAAATTTAGATTAATTCACATGATATAGAAATTCTTTAAAACATCGATATTTGAAAAATAACGTTATATCTCAAAATATTGACAAGATTGTTTGATCTATTTGTTTAAGTCGTAACACATAAGCGTTATTTTTACAATTTCGTATAATATAAGTTCGTATAACTTGTAATAAACATTCATTTAATATACTAAAAAAAAACTTCCAAAACATATTTCTTATATTCTCTTAGATCATTAAATGAATTTGGAAATTGTGTACAATAATTTTGCCTCCTACTCATATTTCTCACATTTCTTATTTTTATTTTAGATATTCATCTCATCGTAATGGCTTGAGCATCAGGTTCCCTCTACAAATGTCATGCATGTTACACAAAATATTGGAAACAACTAGAAAATCCCAAGTTGTGTTTACGAGGAAAACAACCACATAAACAACAATTTTAGATTGTAGCTTAACCAGATTAGAATATAATCTTTTTATATGCATTAACAAAAGAAAAACGCCAATTCATAATTTATATTTATATACATATATACATACATATATACCAAAACTAATTGAAATATAGTTTTTTTCCGTTTGAAAGAAAATAGCAAAAGAACAAAACACTCAAACATCTGTAGTCGTAACTTTTATAGAATTGGCCGCCTGACGCTTGAAAAGTATTTATAATTTCTCTAAGAAAACAAACCCAAACATGGAGGTGACACTGTCGGCTTGGTTCCCGTTCTACTCTATGTAATGATGATGAATTCGCAATAAGATCGATCGTACGATACACGATTGGCATCAAATGTCATTTCGATCGTGGTAAAATCATCTGCTTGACACTAATGATGACACAATAATGATGAAAAAATGGAAAATAATCCTCGAATACATATAAGTGCGTTTATTTTTCACTCTTTTTTTTTAAGATACACAACTTGGTTCCAATAATCTCAGTCTTGATCGTGTTGCAATCTGTTTTGAAAACCACAAAATTAATAGGCAAATGTTTATTGTTTAGAAATTACAAACATTAACATAAATTGATATGGAGAATAATAATAATATGGGTAGGTACATATATGAATATCGACAGATGTACAAACAGACACTCACATAGCAAACATACATACATACATACATGCATACATACAATGTAATAACTAAGGTATTCGTATTAATTACTTACACACAACATCTGTTATACAAAATGATAATTATAAATAGATTAAACTGTAATAAAAAAA
Organism: Philornis downsi; assembly: GCA_019455685.1. Lineage (NCBI taxonomy): Eukaryota > Metazoa > Arthropoda > Insecta > Diptera > Muscidae > Philornis > Philornis downsi. Next base: position 77,942 of record JAHXMU010000154.1, on the reverse strand, counting down.
TACGTATTTTCGATTGTACATGAGTGATATTCATGTTTGCCTTATTATGTCATGTACATTAAAGTCGTAACGTACATATGTATGTGCATCATATTTCCGTAAGTACGAAAGCTAATAATATTAACATACTTCATTCGGGTAGGAATCATTTATGCAAATTCAATATACCAAATGCCTTAAGGTATCTAAATATTTATATACGAGTTCATTTCACTTTATTTCGTATCGACCGACAGCAATAAAATGTGCCAATAAGGTTATCCATTATCCAAATACTATAAGGTTATCCATTTAGTGGTTTCAAAACCGCCCGTCTGGCAAGGCTGTTAAATACCTATCATCTGAAGTGTTATTTATTTAGTGAAAGGTTTGCCAGCTAGATTAGAAATATGGATTGTTTAACAACCGAAGAACGCGTAAAAATAACTAAAATTTACTACAAAAGTGATGATTCAAACGTGATTCAACATGACCGATTTTGGCTTTACTGTATGAAAAGTTTCCAGAAAGCGTAATCTCACATTATAGCGTATCAAGATCATGCGATTTGACGCCTTCAGACTTTTTTTTCTGTGGGACTCCGTCAAAGACCGTGTTTACGCGGATAATCCCTAAACGTACCGTCCAATCTAGAGGCGGTCATTTAAATGGCAAAGTTCAAGCATTATAATGAAATAAAAGTTTCATAGAAACCATAGCTTTATGTGTGTTTTATCTAACTTTACTTTTAAAACCGACAAATAAATAATCCCGTATTTCAATTTAAAAATTATTTTGGGGGAAAAGCAGAAGTGTTCAGCGAGGATATGGATCGCGTCTTGCCGTTTAAGTCGAAGGTTTTTTAAGTGTACATTTTTAATGCGCTTGAGTGGTCTCATCACTATTTAAAGGAAGAGTCGAGGCTTTAAAGCCAGAGCTGATGATGTTGAAATTAGTGCATAAATACGCAAAGAGGGCACTGGAAACATTACCCAGGTAAAAAGTGTGTCTATTCGAGAATATTCGAACACATTAACATAGTAAAATGGCAAATGGATTAGCTGGAGACGCGAGTTTACTGAGTAGATTTGTAAAATCTTCTCTGGACCAATGGAATGCGGGCTTAAAAAGCTCCTCTGCTGTAAACACATTCAAGTCGATTTTGGAAATACTTCAGTTGAATAACTGTAGGCTACACTATTCTTCTTCTTTGTATGTGGCGACTGGAATAGACAGCATTATCTATTATACGCCGTCCGTAGAAAATAATTCCAAGCGCTTCGATCTTCTGCGCTTCTCTAATTCGTCACACCAAGCTTCGATAGTATTTCAAAAACCTGATCTTTCCACCGGAGTTTTGGTCGCCCTCTTCAGCGCCGTCCATCGAATTCGTTGTCGAAAACTTTCTATATCGGAGCATTTGGGATCATCCGCACAACATGACCCAGCCGACGCAATCGCTGTATATTAATGTGTCGATGCCGGTATATAGCTCATACAGCTCATTGTTCATGCGACGCCGATACCCTTTATTAACGATGATAGGTTCATATATTTTCCGGAGTATTTTCCTCTCGAAAAATGCCAATACTGATTCATCCGCTTGTGTTATAACCCAGGATTCTGCGCCATATAAAAAGATAGGAGAACCGTTTACATCGGAACCGAGGTAGATACATTTTTCTACCACTTCAAAATTATAGTTGCCAACTTTCACACAGCGTCCCAAACGAGTAGACTCTTTGTTCGTTGAAACCAATAACTTTATTTTGTCCTCGTTTACCACCAGACCCATTTTCGCTGCTTCCTTCTCGATGCTTGAGAAAGCTGCAGTAAGATCTCGTTTTCGCCCAATAATGTCTATGTCATCTGCATATGCGAGTAACATATGGCTTTTATTAAAGATGGTACCAGTCGTATTAACTGCAGTATGTTGAAGAGGTCGCCCGATAGACTGTCGCCCTGCCTAAATCCTCGTTCGGTGTAAAAAGGCTCGCTTAGATCTTTGCCTATCTTTACTGCAGACTTCGTGTCAATCAGCGTCATCCTACAAAGACGTATAAGCTTCGCAGGAATTCCAAACTCGGACATGGCCTCATACAGTTTTTGCCGTATCGAGCTGTCGAAGGCAGCTTTATAATCGACGAAAAGATGGTACGTGTCGATCTGTTTTTCTTGGGTCTTTTACAGAATTTGTTGTAGTGTGAATAACTGGTCAGTTGTTGATTTACCAGGTCTAAAGCCACACTGATAAGGTCCAATCAGGTCAGTTAGAAACGGCTTTAGCCTTTCACATATCACACTCGATAGGACTTTATATGTAATGGAAAAAAGACTGATATCTCGATAGTTTTTACAAATATTGGATCGCCTTTTTTTAAAACACACAGGACACATTACACCCAAATTCCAATCATCGAGCATGTTTTCGTATTTAGGAGCCGATACAGGCTGTTTATCAGTTCATCGCCACAAGTTTTAAACAGCTCTGCAGCTCTTTCCACAACCGCTTCTTCCGCCTAAAGAGTTGGTGCGCCTCTCTTCTCTTCTCCTTGTATCGTTCCCTAACAGCACGCGCTATAATTGGCCACAACGTTGCCTTGTATGCAGCCTACACTGCAGGCTACACTATTAAGAGGAATAAATTGAAATAATCGAACTCGTACTATTTGTCGGTGGCAATCCCTTTAATGTGTGTATTGTAATTTTATGGAATAAAAGATTTCATACACTTCTAGATTGGATTGCATTGGCTGTATGTATATGTGCACTTCATTCTATTTGCTGAAGTTTTTCGCAAATTTTTCCCGTTGCACTTGTCTATTCTTATCTCGCTTTTAGAGTTCTATTAATGTTCCAGTACCTTCTCGGTTTACCAAAGTGGTATCTATCGTTAAAAATGCTGCTGCTTTTAAAAAAAAGAGTAATTTCCAAACATAACAGACTCTAACTTTGTCCTTATTACGGGAAATACAATAAAACGTACCCGTACATTTCTCTCATTCTTGCAGCCTTTTTTCAAATTTTCAACTTTTTCGCTGCGTTCGATTTTTTGTAGCTACATAAATTTCTTATAACCAAATCTTCCTTACCGGACACAATGTTGTCATTAGATAACACCGTCGTGCCTCATTCATTAAGGGGATGAAATGCATCCATTTTGCCAGGGACCGTGATGGTTATGAGTGACAGTCATGTAAATCATATTTAATAATTACTTGTTGATCTTCGTTAAATTATTATTTTTATTATAAAAATTGGTCATAATATTTCTGAGTTTTGTAATAACAAAAATAAAAATCAAAATATTATAGATTTTTGTTTTAAAAATCAGAAATAAAATTTGAGATTGATTTGAGGAATCAACATTAAAATTCAAAGATTGGTTTTTAATTCCATCGACCAGGAAAATACAAATCAAAAATTGTTGTATACTTTTTAGAAAGAAAAATAGATTCCTCGGTTGGTATTGAAGTTTTCAGTATATTTTTTCATCATTATTGCTTTCCCTTGGAAATATTTGTTGGTAAATGATTTTATCCTTGTTCGTGTTAATGTTAGCATTTTATTATTTTTAGTTTCATTCCCTTGATCGAGAAATAAAAAATCAAAAAAATGTGATTATTAATTTTTATAATAAAAATCGAAAATAATTATTATTATTGAATTATACAAATAATATCCGAAAACATAAGTTTGTGAAATATTTATCTATTGAAAAACAAGCATTTACACATATATCACGTATATTTGGCACGTTTTCTTCAGAATGACATTTTACTTTATTTATTTTTAAACATTATTTGCGGTCCCTGCGTTTTGTCATTCCTTTTGTATCATCTGCAAACCTTCATCTGAGATCACATAAATTGTTATATGAACATATTCTTAATCGTTGTAAAAGTCTATGTAAAAGTGTCGTGGAAAGTATATGAAAAGTGTCTTCCACGATACTTTTCCTATATGAGAAGTGTCTTCCACGA
>JAHXMU010000154.1:62640-73970 GCA_019455685.1 Philornis downsi | reverse complement strand
AAGTGTCTTCCACGATACTTTTCCTATATGAGAAGTGTCTTCCACGACACTTTTCCTATATGAGAAGTGTCTTCCACGACACTTTTCCTATATGAAAAGTGTCTTCCACGACACTTTTCCTATATGAGAAGTGTCTTCCACGATACTTTTTCTATATGAGAAGTGTCTTCCACGATACTTTTGCTATATGAGAAGTGTCTTCCACGATACTTTTGCTATATGAGAAGTGTCTTCCACGATACTTTTCCTATATGAGAAGTGTCTTCCACGATACTTTTCCTATATGAGAAGTGTCTTCCACGACACTTTTCCTATATGAAAAGTGTCTTCCACGACACTTTTCCTATATGAGAAGTGTCTTCCACGATACTTTTCCTATATGAAAAGTGTCTTCCACGACACACGAAAAAATAAGCTAATCCCAACTTATCTTTCTATGAACTCTGAGGTTTCCTTTGTGGAACTACCTTTAGGATGAACTCTATCCTAAAGTTAGCAATATGTTTCAACAAAATTATTTGGTATACAATAACATTACCGCCTCTTAGTGTATTTCCATCATTTTTTTTTATTAATTAAATTTTTCTTTTTCAATAATTATTACAGATATAACATTATATGTATGTGTGTACATGCATACCGATATATGAGTACACACACACACATGTATATATAACTATACATTTAATATATATATATAAATATTATACATATTTACAATTATTTGCACCCTGTTTAACCATACAAATCTTAGAGTACCGTTTCAAATTTAACCAATTCACATAAAAGAAAATAAATATTCAAGTTGTACAGCTGTAAACTAAACAAATAAAATATGACGTGGTCGTTTGGATTCATGATAAACGTGGAAGAGGAGTTTTCCCAGTTAGCGGCTGTGCCTACTGCTGCTCCATGGGACACACTTGGAGAGGTGTGTTTGTTACGTTACCATTACTGCAACTGGGAATACCGAGCAATTTATGGGGCGGAGGACAAGCCACGTCGCAACGTTCTTCAAAGTACTGGACGATGCGCTGCAAAACGAATTTTAAAATCTTCTCTTTGCTAATTTCACCATTCAGTATTATTATGTCTTTGCGATCACGAAACTCCATGAAATTCTTTTCATAGTGAGGCCACACACACATCTCAAAGTAGCCAACCACATCCGGTGGGTCATAGGAGCGGGTGCGTCGACGCTCAAAGCATTTTTCATAGGGTAAGTGGAAATGGAATTTTATGTTGCACAGCGTCAGCAATTCAGGTTGGTTGAAAATCATAAAGCCCTCGATAATTAGGATATTGATTTTGTTGTCTCTCAACTGGGCCATCATTTGTGAATTGATGCGCATTATATGAGCCGTATGTGAATGATTGGCCACATTGTGATGATGCGAATGCTGATGATGATGCAAATGTTTATGATGCTGTTGCTGGGGCTTCGAAGATAAGTGATGTAAACTGCCCAGATGTGTCGTCGTCGTAGTGGTTGTCTGATGCTGCTGGCCCACATAGTTTGCGTTGTAAAGCTGTGTTTGCGTAAGAAAATTTTCAAGGTTACCACTGTAGAGTGACATGTCATTGTTGTAGTCAACATTTTCCATAGGATCACCGGCCAAATAGCGTCCCTTCATTGTCCATGCTATGTCTGAGAGCATTTGTTTCATATCCAGCGAAGTAATGAGTTCGAAATTGATGGCATTCAGCGGTTCAACCCATTTGTGCCGCAAATCGTCCACAGGCAAAAAGTAGTCATCTTGCGATATCAACTGCACATCGCTGATGGTGTAGGGCGTATTCCACAATTGAACATTGCGCTGATTCAGAAAATATTCGCGCAGCTTGTGGGCTAAAGTGGTTTTGCCGCCGCACGTTACTCCCGAAATGCCAATCACTAACCACTGAGGCATATTAGTAACATAAAATTCAGGTTTTTCCCTTTTTGGTTTAGTGTGCTTCTACCTCGATTGCTGGTGAAAAGCAAATTCACCTGATATAGGATGTTGAGGTTTTCAATGTCACGTTGCTGATGCGGGCTTCTAGTTTCGTTGATGTGATTTGATAATCTAAGCCCCGTTGTTCGGTTTAATGAAATCCCAAATGTGATATAACGTGAACAACGCAATGCCACCCAAAAAAATCAAGCCAAATGTCGCCGGCAGTATGAAAGCGTACTGCAAGGGGGGAAAGAATGAATGTAATAGATTGCCTGAAATTAAAGTAAAACGAAACAAAAACACATAACATTAGTTAAATTCTTATCACAGAGCAAAATCGCTCGCTGTCCATTAATACACGCTTCCTCTAAACTTTGTGTGAGTCGTAGCCGGCAGCCTATTGCTCGGAGAAACAAAATGAAATGAGCACCACAGCGCTAGAGGAGCATTTGCAAAGTATAGTTAAGCAATAATAAACGAGCAAAACAAGCAAAACAGCAAGAGAGAAGGTCAAGTTTGCACTGACGATTAAATGTGCATTAAATGTGCTTCGGCATGAGCCCTATAACAATTTGAATTTATTATCATTTATGATTTATAATCAATTCGCATTGATATTTCCTATTCTTGCTACTTGTTGCGAACAGTGGACAATTTTTACAAAGACACCATGTATTAGTTGTTAATACAAAGTTGGCATTTTATGTAAAAGTATTCTAAATCGACATGCATACCTCTCTCTGACTTTGATAAGGAATTTGTTTTTTTACTAGCTTAAGAAATATTATTAAAGCCAAGCTTAATAAATGTTCCTTCTTGGTGTAGAGAGATGTGTGTTCCATCATATCAAACAAGAGGTAACTCAAATCTCTAGAACTTGAACTTTTCGAGACTGCAATATCATCTTTTAGCTAATTAAAATCAATGTGCTTCTACACTGCTAGAGATTTAGTTATTCAAAGAAGGAGCTTTCAGTGATAAGAAGAAGTATTACCTAATAATATATTCCTAAATAAAGACGTCAGTGTATAAATAACAGGGCCATAAACAATGTTGGAAATAAGGAATGAAATCATCTATAGAGAAGTTTAATAGGTTCAAGATGCTAATTGCGAAATTTGATATTCTGCCTAACATAATAGCCGTTCAAGAATCTTGGTTTTGATTAAGCTTAAAACAGATATACACCATTCCTGGTTATAATGCTATCCACTGTTGTAGGAGTGATGGTTATGGTGCAACATCTCTGTACGTTAGAGATAACTTGCAATATGTTGTTGAATATTGCGATAGCGAAAATTTTGGTGAATCTCTACGAATTTCTATAGAAAATTTTAAAATAAACGGGAGGCCACTGAAAGTCACATCATTTTATAGATCACAAAAGTGTATCATGACCGATTTTTTGTCTTTAATTGAGAACTTATTGCGCAAGACCTCTCGTTATCCCTGCATTATATTAGGTGATTCAAACGTAGATTCTTTAAATAAAACAATTTCATCGGATTTGTTTAATGTCTTGCTCCAATATGACCTTCGTAATTGTCATTCCTTAGTTACACGGGCATGCAGTGGAACTTCAATTGACAACGTATACAACAACTTAACAGATTTGCTGTTAGTTGACTCTATTCAATGTGAAATAACGGATCATAACATGATATCATGTAAACTTCGTTCGAATTTCATAAGTCCGGTATACAAGTCGAAAGTCTATCAACAATGTAATTTTGACCTGCTTCGTGATAAACTTCAGCAATGCTTGAATTCGTTTAATAAAACAAATGATCCTTCGGAAAATATGTCTGTTTCAATATCTTATTTTTCTAACTGTATTAAAATGTCGACGGTCTCTAAGCAAAAAGTGGAACTTGTAAAAAATCTTATAACACCTTGGATTAATGATAATTCAAGTGCTCTTATCCAATTTAAGGAAAAGCTACTGAAAAAAAGAAGGAAACAAAACAAACCAGATGTGGAGAAAATGATAAAAAGAATTAGTAAACTCATTAGAACGGCGAACAGAATTTGCATGAATGAATGAATACATTTAATCAAATCTTAAATCTGCGTGGGGAAATTTGAAGAAGAGTTGGGCCATTTTAAATAATACGTTTAGCAGAAATGTATACATATACATTTAAAAAATGAAATGAAAAATCGCGGCAGTTGGATTTTAGATGACAAGAACAAGTGCAATACATTCAATAATTATTTTTTGCAAATCCCCAAAGATTTAAAAAATAATATTGCCCGATTTCCGGATGATGAATGCAATAAATTAAATACTTTGTCACAATTTCAGAATACATTTTCGTTTAAACGTACCAGTATAGAAGAAGTTAGAGAAGTAATTCTTAATCTTCAGTTAAACAAGAGTCCTGGCCATGATGGTATAAATGGTAAAGCTTTGAAGAAATGTGTAGATATAGTGTTGCCGTGCCTAGTACAAATATTTGTTTTAAAAATGTCTAAAATCACACCGATTCCAAAAGATACTAATGTACATAGTCCCGACAAATTTCGACCGATAGTATTGTTACTTTTAATTGATAAAATTTTTGAAAAAATATTATATAAACAGCTATTTATATTTTTCGATCGAAGCAATCAGCTAAATAAAATGCAGTTTGGGTTCAGGAAGGGAAGTTCCACTCAAGAAGCCGTAGTGAATGTTGTAAACACGATTTGCGATGGATTAGATAATGGCTATTGTGCGGTGGCGGTTATTTTTTACGATTTTTCAAAAGCCTTCGATTTGGTAGATCATGTGATTTTGTTCAATAAGCTTGAATTTTATGGCATAAGAGGAACTGCGCTTGTGCTTATCAAAAGTTATCTGACAAATAGGAAACAGTATGTCCAAATAAAAACATCGAGAAGTGAGATGGGACGTGTGGAACATGGAGTACCTTAGGGAAGTGTATTGGTCCCCTTGTTTTCATAATTTACCTCAACGATTTATCTAATCTAAATCTATACGGGAAACTTATAATGTATGCAGATGACATAAGTTTATTTTACCCATATAAATATGATATCATATTAAGAGGTCAAATTGAACATGATGCGGAGCTCATATTGGAATATTCAAGGTTAAACAAATTGGTTATAAATGCTGATAAGACAAAGCTGTTACGATTCCGACCTTATCCTACTCTTAATATTTCCAGTGTAAATGTCGGAAATAGTGTGGTTACAGAGTGCACTACTCTAAAATACCTGGGAATTAACTTTCAAAATAATCTTTCGTGGAATGTACATATCGAATATGTCAAAGACAAAGTAGCGGCAGCAATCGGTATTCTTTCTAAATTTAAAAATAAGTTTGATGTGAACACAAAACTACTAATTTATAATGCACTTATACATAGTTATTTCAGTTACCTTCCGTTGATTTATGCATATAAACGGACTGCAGATTTTCAAGATCTTCAAGCTCAAAGAGCGCAAAATAAGGCGCCTAAAACAGTGTTCAATCTTCCAATTTTATATCCCACATTCACATTGTACAAGGATGTGGCGAAAACAAGGATGATGATGCCGATTTATGGGCTATATAAATTTCAATTATTAGTACACATGTTGAAGTCGCTGAACAACATAGGTTATCATACAATCCAGTTTCGAAGAAACCGCAATGTATTTAATACCAGAAATGGCTCTAATCTAGTTATTGTAAAATGTAGACTGGAAACTACAAAGCAACGAATTGAGTATGCCGGATGTTCTGAATACAACCGCATTCCACAATCATTGCAAAATATATCCAGGATTGGAACGTTTAAGTCAAACCTAAAATCTTATTTATTTGAAAACATGGAAATGCTTCTATTGTAATTAGCCTTCTTTTTCATAACTTCTGTTTATTGCCATGTAATTTATTTTTCTCCAAATGAATACAGGGTTGCCCATATTCGACGGACCCATGTTTTTTGAAAAAAAATCAAAGAAAAAAATAAAAATTTGGCGGTTGGCAATCTTATTCATTTAATTTGTTCCAAGTAGATTTGTTTACATCAATTTTTGAATATGATATCTCTCAAATGGCCGCCTCTGGCGTTGATGGCGTATTGTGCCCTTTTTGCAGCATTTTCCATCGTTTTCGCCAACATTTCGGCCGGAATAGCGGCTATTTCTTCGCGAATGTTGTCCTTGAGCTCTTCTACGGTCCTTGGCTTGTTAACGTAAACCTTTGACTTCAAATGTCCCCACAAGAAGAAGTCAGCGGGCGTCAAATCGGGCGAACGCGGTGACCAGTCCAAATCACCACTTTTCGACATCAAACGGCCCGGAAACAAATTCTTCAGAAAATCGGTTGTTATGCGACTTGTGTGCGGTGGAGCGCCGTCTTGTTGAAACCAGAACTGCCTCATACGCTTTCGACGAATAATTGGCATCACAAAATTGGTCATCATGTCGCGATAACGCTCCTGGTTGATGGTAACAGCATGGCCATTTTCGTTTTGGAAGAAAAACGGCCCAATGACCGTTTTCGCACTAACGTCGCACCAAACTGTGACTTTTTCGTCATGAAGAGGCAATTCTTGAATCTCCTGAGGATTTTCAGTGGCGTAAATACGGCAATTTTGCTAATTTACGGTCCCATTCAATGTGAAATGGGCTTCATCGGACATGATAATTTTGTTCCAAAATTGCTCGTCATCATCGGCCATTTCGATGACTCGTTGGGCCCATTCCAATCGACGAGGCTTGTCCGCAGGCAACAATCTTTGCGTCAATTGAATTTTGTATGGAAACAAATGCAAATCAACGCGAATAATCCGTTGTAAAGTGGACCGAGCCATGCCCAACTGCTGAGAACGGCGTTTTTGGGATGTTCTTGGGATGTTCTTGGGGACCTCTCAACACTGGCTCGTACGGCAGCGATATTCTCGGCCGATCGCCTTGGTCGACTTTTATTTGGCCTCTTCGGATTAGAAAGAGCCTCACCAGTCGAAAATTTTTCGTATAAACGCCTAATGGTGTTCTTAGAAGGCGCACTTCTCACATTTTTTAATATTTTAAAAGCACGTTGAGTTTTCACAATTGACTTCTTCTGTTGAATGTAAATTTCAACTATTTCAGAGCGCTCGCGTGGCGTGTATTGTTCCATGCAGTGATGCCAGAGGATTTTTGGAAAATTCCCTACGCTTATTTAAAAAAAATCCCTTTTCTTCCCTACGGCAACAATTTTTTCCCCTACATTTTTCCCTACACTCCAATTTAGTAAAATGTAATGAGAGTTTCTTTTAATATTTATATTTTGTAAACTTATTGTTTATTACATAAAGTTTTATTATTTATTTAAAAATATTTTTTTAAAAATAACATAAAATAATTCAGGTAATTAAAAAGAATTAACAAACAGAAAAAAAATCACTTAATATATTTCAGGTTCATGCAATTAAAAAGAATTAACAAAAAAAAGATAACATAAAATAGTTCAGGTTCATATAATTAAAAGGAATTAACAAAAAAAAAAAAAAATAAAATAAAATACATAACACTTATTTGTACAAGTCTTTAGATTTAAGTCTACTAAAGTGTGAAGGTGTGCATTTAAAACTTGTACAGTCCATTGAATTGTTTTGTAAGTATGATCGAATTATACAAATTGAACTGAGCACCTCATGGCTTATTTTATTTCGTTTCTTTGTTCGCACATCAGTGACTATTGAAAAAATCCGTTCAGCATCTGCATTGGCGTGCGGCATACTTAGTAATATTTTAACTAGCTTGGAAAGATTTGGAAACAGTAAATTATCATTAAAGTTCTTGGACTTGCATATGGTTGACCAAAACTTTTCCACATCTAACTTAGACAACGATATTCGCTCTTGTTCCGTAAAATTGTATTCAATAGTTAACCACTCCTGTGTAAGATCGTCAATATTAATGGCAAATTTTTGGCACAAAAACTTAAATTTGAAAACACTCTTATCGCCTCCGCCAATGGCTGATTCGGGGTTTAAAAATTCCATTTCTTTAAAAATGGTTTCATGTTTTAATGGAAGCCGACGTTGCGTCTCCTCAAGAGCGGTTATATAGAACTTGAGGCAATCGGATTTTACCTGGTAAGCCTCTGATGGAGGAAAGGTCTTTAACAGCTCTTCACACTCAGGGCCGACGTATATATTTTCGATTGGCAAAGAAATGTGAGGTGATCGAATATCGCAATTTAAGTTCAACTCCGATTTTTTTATAAAGTTTTGACCCAGCTTAAAAAATATTTTTGTTGATTCAGAATGGAGAGCATGTACCAATGGTTTTTTTGATTGGAAAAGAGCATTTACAATATTAAAGTAATTTAATACATATTTTAAAAAAAGCAAATAAGCTTTGTTACATTCATTTTTTATGTCTGCTAATATTAAATCTGCTCCTTTTAATTTATCTTGACTGGATGCAAATTTAAAATATTCTGCAAGGACATGCCAATTTTCCAATATTCGTTCCACACATTTTTGCCGGGATAACCATCTAGTATCTGAAGTTCTTAATATCTTACGCTTTTCCTCATTAAGCAGCTCTTGAAACTGTTCCAGCTGACCACATCTTTTTGAGCTGGCGGAGACATATGTTCCAATTTGCCGTATTAATTCTTCTGGTGCTCTTGGCAACTGTAAACAGGCTTTATTTGCAATAATAGCAGCGGAATGGCATATGCATTTGATAATTATAACATCTGGTCGATCTGCAATTAACTTTGACGAAAAGGAATTGTGTTGTCCAACCATAACATTGGGCACATCACAGCAGAGTCCTATGATATTGTCGTAAGGAATTCCGTATCCTAAGATACAATTTTTAAATGTACTATACAGCGCGTCGGCTGAACAGTCGGTTCCTACCTGCAATAAGTCCAGAAGCTGTACTACGGTTTCTTCCCGTTGCTCGTCGAAATATCGAACAAGAAGACACATAGTTTTTTTTGTTGGCAACATCAGTACTCTCATCTACCAATACAGAAAATTTTCGCGTTTTAAGTTTCTTAACTAATTGGTCTTGTTCCACGCTGGCTAAAACATTACTAATAACTTTTGTACATTTAGTCCTCCCCAGTTGACAGTTCTTGATAATTAAAGAATCTGGAACAATAACTTTCAGTAAAGGTATCAAATGTTCTACAACTTGAATTCCGACGTTGTGCTCAGCAAAGAACATACTCATTCGTATTTCGAAATTCGCAATATTTTCATCCACAGTTATTGGCTCTTTAATAAAAAAAAGCTTGAATATTGCTCGACTTCTTTATTGTTGCAACATTTTTCAGATGCAGTTTGGTTGCAGCGTGTTTTTTTAATTCAGAGCTTCCACAATTTAACAATTTTCCGCAAGCTTTACATTTACTTTTATATTCATCACCTACAACTGGCTCCAGCCATCCCTTAAAAACGTCATCAGCCAACCAACTTGTGCAAAATCGTTGTTTACGGAATTTCCTTTTAACTTTTTCGGTTTCTGAGGAATCAGAAAAATCAGAAGAAACCATTTTTTTCGATGTCTGAAAATTACGAAAACAACAATGTTCAACGTAGTACAACTACAACGCCCACTAATTACTTTACCAACCTTGGTATCTGTATTCACAAAATTATCGCAGCAACAACGTATTCGATTAAACTTTTTGGTAAAGACTTGCAAAATATGCGAATGTTAAGAAAATTCTGTATCAACGCTTCAAAACACCTGTCTAACAATTGTTCCTTGTGTTTACAAATTAAATTAAAGCCGGACACTTTTAATGACGGCGATGTAACTTTAAACGACTAATAAACGCAGATAATTGAAAACACAATGGGAGCGAAAAGATAGAAAACAACATTGATGATATGAAAGAAGAAATGGTTGCTCCCATTGTGTTTGTAGCCATTGTCTATGTAATTTTGTGTATCGTTTTCTTTGAAATTTGCACTTTTTGCATGGTTTGCAAGTATATTATAAAAAATCCCTACGTTTCAAGGGAATATAAAAAATCTGTCCGTTTTTCCCCACACAAGATTTTTTTGGGAAAAATCCCTACATGTAGGGATTTTTCCCTACTTCTGGCATCACTGGTTCCATGGTAAAAATCTGCTTGGACTGACGCTTCAAACGCGGTATGTCATTAAGCGATCTGACATCTCTGTCAAAAGTTATGGCGTTGCCAGATGGGTCCGTCGAATATGGGCAACCCTGTATTTCATATAATATGAATGTTTAATGGATATTGCCAATTCCCCCCATTAATGTCCAAGTGGCGCTGGGGCATAAATATTAAATGTGAAATTATTACTGAAACAAATGAATAAATACATAAAAAAAAATCAGGATTGTAATTCTAAGCCTTACTGCCGATTTGATTAAATTACAGTATTACAACATATTTATCTTCTCCATTATTCAATAACAAATGCATTATACAACTTTACAATAATAATGTTATAAAAATGTTGTGTATCTTAATAGGAGAAAAATATGATTTACAATATGACAGTCTACTTCACTTATTAGATTTTTTCACTTTGTATGGTTTTCGTCCTAAAATACGGAATTATAACTTTAATTGGAATTTACAGCTACTCCATAATATAAAGAAACATTTAATAACAAATTAAATGGTAAAAGTTAATAACTACCAGTACTCTTTTTAAGATTTAATTAGCTAAGTAATTGAGGTACTATATCGTACAATGGCTCAAAGAAAAAATGGAAAGAAAAAATAATAAGTTTGGCGATAATCATTTCCCCGTTCAGAATGGAAAAAAGCGCAGCAAACTATCTGGACGGCAATATTAAAAAGAAAAAAAGGGCTCAAGCGGATAATTTTAGATGAGGAATATCATTGAAATACGCAAGAAATCTCTTTTTGTAAGTGTTTTGGGATGAAGAAAAAATGTTTAATATATTTGGAAGTCTATTAAACTGCCTGGCAAATTTTATTAATTTTAATTTCCATAACTACTAACAAATATATGTGTAATATTTGAATATAAGTTTTAATAAGGTGCGTGCCCCAGCGTCTAAAAGACACTGTACAAGCAGGTTGTCGCAAAACCATTCAGCATTTCTTTACAAATTTTTTTAAAATCAAATAATTGATCTTTTTTTTTTTTGATAATTCGAAAGCGGAGCAACTCGCACGAGACCGCGACGCGTGTCGGATATACATATGCAGCCAACGTCGAAGTGCTGATGGCTCAAGAAAAAAAGGGCAAAAAAATCAGAGGCATGAAGACTCATTGGAGTACGAAGAAATAGAAGGAGTTCTGTATGGTGCTGGAATCGAAATTCTGAAAATTATGAAAATATCCACACTCAAAGCTTTAAACTTAATTATCTCAAAACTGCTTTTTCCGGCCTGGTTTTATCAAAAAAAAAAAAAAAAAAAAAAAAAAAAAAAAAAAAAAA
>JAHXMU010000154.1:35124-62540 GCA_019455685.1 Philornis downsi | reverse complement strand
AAAAAAAAAAAAAAAAAAAAAAAAAAAAAAAAAAAAAAAAAATACTGTTGAACCGAATCGTCTGAAATTTTAATACGCGCCATTTTGTCAATTTTTTTTATTCTAGTACGGGACATAGCTACAGTCATACTGACTAATAATTTTTTTGCTTTTTGTGTTTCAGATAAATAGAAGAGCCAAAATGGACAACACCGTCCAGGTCCAATTTTTCGGGACGGTCAACTTCAGCGCCATTTTTGAAATTATCAAAATTAAAACATTTTTTGTTTCCATTTTTGTATGTAAAAGAAATTAAATAAAAATCCTAAAAAAAAAAATAAATATCGTTTATGAATTAAACGATTATTTTATATTTTTACACAATATACCGATTAATTTCTAAATTAGATTTTTTTTCTACATTTTACATGTTTAAAATGATGTCATTTTTCAATTTCAATACTTAATTTTTATAACTTAATTTTTATATTTATATTATTGAGCAGGTAAAATCTAATATATTGACTTGTTGACTACTGTAACTAACATAATTGTACACTTAATATATAATTGTACAATTAACACAATTGGCGGGAAGGCTTTAAATTACAAGACAAATAAATAAAATAATAGAAATTGTCCTAATATAAAACAATGAGCTAAACGTTTGAACAGTAACCGGACATTTCACGGTATTCTAAAATAGGAGGATTACTGGTTTCACATTTAAACTGCTG
This sequence comes from Philornis downsi, assembly GCA_019455685.1. Taxonomy (NCBI): domain Eukaryota; kingdom Metazoa; phylum Arthropoda; class Insecta; order Diptera; family Muscidae; genus Philornis; species Philornis downsi. The sequence goes on along the minus strand of JAHXMU010000154.1, from coordinate 61,824 downwards.
GTGCAACCAGCTAACATTTTGATAATTGCGATATCGACCTTAAACCACTTACGTGGCCTTTTCACTTTAATATTTAATTCCACTCTCTTTGATCTCGATGCGCAGTTTGCAGATAGTCATGAAAATAGTCTACAATTTAGAAACGGCAGGAATTCCGAAATTTCAAGTGCAATAATTAGAAATAAGTCTAATGCCGTTGATTCCAATCTGCATCATTAGTGGTTGCAATTTTCTTGAGTCGAGGAAATTGAACAAATTATACCAGCAAGACATAAGGATAAGCCTGAAACTACAGGAGTCGGCGTTCAAAGTGGTAATTTAATTAATTAAATTAAATTAAAGTGATAGTTTTTAACTTTTACCATTTAATCTGTCATTAAATTTTTCGTTATATTCCGTATTTTAGGACGAAAAACATATGAAGTGAAAAATTCTAATAAGTGAAATAGACTGTCATATTGTAAATCATGATATTGTGCTATTAAGATACACAACATTTTTGTAACATTAGTATTGAAAAATTGTGTAATGTATTTATTATTAAATTGTGGAGAAGGTATGTTGTAATATTGTAATTTAATCAAATCGGTCTTAAGGCTTAAAATAATAAACAAATAAAATAAATTAAATAAAAATTAATTAAAAATGCTGTAATTTTGTCAATTTTGATGTTTTTTATTTAAAAACTTCAGCACATCGTAAAAACATTTTAAACTTTAAGAAAAAGTGATGTAGCCTTCTTTAGCGCGGATAAAAGTATCGAGTCTGATGGGGAAGACATCGCATCCTGCATGAATGTGGCCTGACCATAATTTTGACCTATTCTCGACGAAAAGCGATCTTTAAGACGTTGACAGTCTCATATTTTTTAGTTGATAGTTTGTCCTACAGCATGGATCATATTGAAAAATCAAATTGGTTCGAGGAATATTGTGATCATTGTTGTGAAGAAATGAAGTTGGGAGATTTTCTAGTAAAAATACGGAATTTATGGATGGTGCCGAGTCTGATTGACACGTCTAATGGTTTCTACCGAATTGTTTACATGTCAAAGGTAACAAAGCATTATTTATAATCTTTCACGTCCCATTCAATGAAAACGAGTGGTGAGCGTCCTGTGATGGTTACTGCGGCCCAAAACATCACTGATGCTGGCCGCTAACCAAATTAATCCGCAATCCGCTGCTCTGAATTGTCATTTAATTTGCACTTTGGAACCATTTTGTTCCATATACGAGTATATTGCTAAACTGTAAAAATACTACATTCAGAGAGGACCAGTTTTTTTTAATCCCCCAGCAAAGTGCAATTGTTTTTGCACGTTTGTCATTGCTAGGCGAACTGTCTTTTGTGCAGATGTTAAATGGTTGCACCCTTTATATTTTGTATGGCTTCTTTGTTGGTTCATGCCACGACCAGACACATTAAAAATTTTCGCCAGTTGAACTGCGCGTTCGAATCATTTCTAGCGATGATTTTGTGTTTTTGGCTAACCACCTTTTGTGATGCTACCAGTAACATTATAACGTGTAATGGTGCGACATGCAAACTTTTGTTCACACATAAATGGATTGCTGGAATTTTCCAGCTAATTACAAAGCAATAACACGGTTGCTTTAAATTTCATTTCAATACATTTGTTTAACTGTAACATGAAGCGATGTGTTTTCATAGGCTGTAAACAACATAACACAATGACGCTTGTAAAAAACGAGCGCGCTGTCATAAGCCGCTTGGTTGTTTCAGTAGCATGAAGTTGCTAGCACTTCGAGTGCCTACCTTGTAATTGTTATAATTTAGTCCTATTTCTGCGTTACCTGCTCATTTAGGAAAATTCTCTTTATTAGCCCTCTTCAATCTGGTTTCCGCAACATATCTTCTCTTTGGCTTTGTCTAAAAGACAGCTGATAGGATGCATTTAGGAATTGTCCACATATTGGACTTAGGCAAAGCATTTGATTCCTTAGATCATTGTATTATCTTATCTAAACTTTGCATTCAATTTAATCTACCGTATTCTTCATGCAATCTGTTTCTATATTCTTTCTTATGTGGTCGCCGTCCATTTATTGTGCATAAGGGTAGTAGGTTCGATTCATTTTATATTTTATCAGATGTACCCCCCAACTTTCAACTTTAGTCCCACTCTTGTCTAGGATGTATGTTATTGAAATTCGTGCTTGTGTAGCGAGCTCATCGTTTGTTATTTATACTGATGATATTCAATTGTTTCTCCTTCTGCATTGGCCATTAAAAACTATGTGTCGGATGATCTTGTTGACAATCTGGATCGAATATATATAGAGATAAGAACCAAATGTTGATAAAGCCAAATTTATTTTATTCCTACCTATATGGTCGTAAGCATGTCGCTGAACAAAACATTAGAGTGCATAATATTGTTTTGAAATTATCTTTATCAATTCCTTGTGTTAGATTTACAATTGATTTTCACCTGTAATAGAATGTTTTAAAACATTTATATACTTTAAATGTATTTTTACTAACTCACATGCGGAACAAAATTGACCAACATTTTTAGGCTCCATGTGCGCTTCCATAGCACTTAAGGGGCATATGTGTGATATATATTTCTTAGGCTGAACATTAGACAATTATTTATAATTAAAGCATTTATGTTTGTTTTTCTGTGTTGTTATTGAATTGAGTGTGGCGATTTGTATCGTAACATAATTTTGTTTCTTGAAGTCTTCATAAATAAGATTGCTTAAAGAATAGTAGTATAAGTAGTATAATCCATTCGGTTTTTTCCACCTCTTTTGCCAACGAATATTGCGGATGATGCGTACAGCATTTTCTCAGAAATTAAAATATGTTGGTGGGTTGTAAAACCGAGCAAAGTCATTGGCTCATAACGATATAGTAAAACGAAATCCATTATTTTTGTCTGGCATTGGAGGCTTTATTTAGCATAATTTGCCTTTCCCATATCAACCCACGCCCTTAACGGTAAACAATTGTCAGTCGAGGTCTCTTGAGGTGAATTTGTTGCCAGGAAAATCATTCACCATAGGAACAGGTGAAAATAACTTAGTGTCAGTTGCAGACTATAAGGTGTATGCATAGGTACCTCTCAACTAAGCTCCTGAAGCTTTTGGCGTGCCATTACCGATGTGTGTGATCTAGCGTTGTCCTGTTGTAATAAAATTGCTCTCCTCTTGGCCAGTTTTGGGCGATTGCTTCCTTCAGACTTTGCAATTGTAGACAGTACAGGTCCGAATTAAGTGTTTGGCAAAAGAGGAGCATCTCATAGTAAATGATTCCCAGCCAATGCCACCAAACACAGAGTAAAACCTTCCTGACCATCAATTTTGGCTTGTTTGTTGTTTGCGTAGGCTCACTGCGTTTCGAACGCGAATGTTACATTTCGATTTTGTTGCAATTTAGCAACGATTGCCAGATGAAAATACGATCCATGCGATTTATTTGCGTTAACTAGTGAGACAACCATATACCGAGCTTCTTTTGGTATTCAGTCTTATTGAAATGGTTAGAAACTGCTTTTTTAGTGTGTTGTTTAGCTCCTGGGCAATCGAGACCGTGCTTACACGACGGTCGGATTGACCATATCCATTATTTTATCGAGATTTTCGGCAATTGGTCTTTTGGAGGGCGGCCCCATCATCAAAATTACCGAAACGGTATCGACGAAAACAAAATTTAAGCGTGAATGGCGTCAGGACCATAAACAATACTCGCTTTTTCGCTCCTATCGAAGAAAAACTGTAAAATATGGTGTATTTTCCCTTTGCCACCGAATAAACAATCAAAAAACTGCCTAGAGCAGTGTTTTTTTGAGTACGAGTATCTTTCTAACACCATCTGGCACAATCCGATCGCACGCGAGATACAGATTACTAAAGACACCTATTGGAAAAATAATGAATTTCTTTCTACTATAGTTTACAGTGTAATTTTATGAAAATTATAAATTTTCTATCTGTACCCTGCTCCTTTGTCGAATGCCTTTAGAAATGTTCGAAGAATTATGTAGTGTCCCACTCTACTGTAAGCTCTGAATGCAAAAAATTCCAAAGTTATACAAGTGAAACTTACCTTCGTCTATGAGCATAAATGGCAGAATTGATACCCAAAAGAAATAGTACAGGAATACGGATACGGCTGTCACGAGCACTATTTCACCGACTTTAGCATCGGAAGCCATAAATAGTTCCAAGGACCGCGGTCGCCAATTCTGGGGGGAATAAAGCAATTTTCGACGATTTGTCACAAATCAAGATGAACGAAACTATTATTTCGATTTTAACAATGCAATTAATGTTGTGCTAGTGTGCGCCCGAATGCCTGTGTATGACATCCCCTTAGTGTTCCTTTGCGAGCGTGGATGGATGGCTCAGTGGGAAGAATCTCACAATCGAATGCAATTCGATGACAAAGATAAACAACAACTATAACAGAAGGGAAAAAAGCACAAATGTGCAACGATTAATTGATTAATAAAGCATGCAATGGTCTCGGCGAAAGCAACAGTGAAAACAGAGGGCCACATGATGAACTTCAAGATGCCATAAAAACAAACAGGTGGATGTGTCCGTCTGTCTCAACCGAATGCAAAAGCAAAACAAATTCCATAATGCCGTTGTAAATACGCACTAACCTCCGCCTGTGGTATCCTCCCCTCCTCATCCACTACCCGGCCGGCAACGCGTATATTACGTAAAGAATGCTACCGAAGACAGCAACAAAAGCAGAATCAGCGATTATCGCCTGATTCAGAGCTCCCGTCGATACCAATCACCCGGTATAGCTCCAATGCCAATTCTAATAGGTTTGTATAGGTATAGGTTTGCAAAAAAAACAGTAAATGTTGGTTGTCGTCGTCGCCTTCGATGCTGTTGCTCGTTGAATTTGGATAGATAAATAACAACCGTTATGTTGATGTTTCAGTTCCAATTTATATTTGTTGTGCACTAAAATTCGTATCGTTTAGGATTTTTTTTGTTTTTTTTTCGTAGTTCTTCAATTAGTCGAATATTTTACATTTTCCTCAATACACTGCTGCATACTTCGAGTGCGCAATTAAACGTCTATTAGTACTAAATTCTTCACGATTTAATGTAAACAAATAACTTGTAGGCTTATTAGAATTTCACATGCTACTATGATAATCACTCAATAGAAAGAAGAAGAGTAGTTGCCGAATGAACAGAGTTACCAGACTTCAGATACACTGTCAATTTTACGACTACGGTCAAAAGAAAAACTTATAGTTTGTTTATACCAAAGACGATGTAAACGTGTAGACAAACTATTTCTCTCTGGAAACAAAGTTGGGATGATTAGAAAATTCAAGAACCAAGCCAATCCCACTTTCTTCGTTGTGCTCTTTGCACAATAACACCATAATAAATTTTGATTACTATTACTATCGATAATGTATGAATATTATTACATATGACACTAAACTATTAAAGTTCCACATTGGGAAAGAGACCAACGTTTTATATGAAAAGTTTTGCAAATAATGTTTAAGCATTTATAGCTGTGTTAAACGGTTTTGTTTACTCTGTTTACCTAAATAGAGAAGCTTAAAAATTCGTGTCATTCTAGATATACAATTCTTTGTTATAGTTCATTCAGACAATTGTCTAAATTAAGTAATTTCACATGTTGTGCGATTTTGTGATTGTAAAAATTGGAAGTTTCATAAAGTTTACTAAATTTGTCGACGTTATTAACTGTATTAAACGGCGATAATAAAATTTGCAAATACTTCAAATACTACCATGTTCTTCTCACGAGGAAAAAAAATTCTACGAGACATTGTTTTCCCGTGAAAAAATTGTATGGCATTGCCAGTTACTTTTTGAGGCAGTTTCCACCAAAATTGTGTTCTTTTTTATTACTGTTTCATTTCACAAGTTTCAAAATAAGTTATCGAACATATTATGATGCAAAAGCGTAAATTATTCCCATATAAAGCGAAAATCGGGCAATCACTTTTCTTTTTCTTCAAAAACGTATACCAGTTTTTCCTAAAATGCCATATTCGAACAACCGATTGAAGTCGTTTTTCGTTTTGGTTAATTGATTGTGGGAAATTGCAGGAGTGTTTGAAAATAGTGTTTTGTTGGGCAAATTAGAATTTAAAATTTTTTAAAATAATCCGAATGTGTTTCTTATCCGATCGGTGTAAGAAAGTTTGTGATCTTAGTTCTACTGTTATAATTGCTCATAGATGTTTGTCTTAAACCCGTTTGTAACAACATTTTCATTTTCATATTTAAACAATTTTTCGAAAGCTTTACCCGGTTAAAATTTTATTTCTTATTTTTATGTCGAAAAAATTGTCAAAAACACATACAATCAATAAAAATGCCAATAAAAAATACCTATGTTTTGAACTTCCTGAAAATATAATTCAAGAACTTGTCTCTAGATAATGTTTAATGAAGACAGTGCAACAAATCAAAAATTCTAACACTTCATGAACTAGGGCTGACTACGGAAATAGTGTAGTGGAACACAATATCAGATAAATGAACGTTTTCAGTTTCAAAGAAGTAAGATCTAATAATTCCTCCTGACCAAATTGCAGACCAGACTGTCACTTTTAATGTATGCAAAGGTGACTGATGAGTAATTTGAGGGGTTTCCATTGCCCAGAACCGAGCAATCTGTTTATTCACATATCCATTCAAATGAAAATTTGCCTCATCATTCATTATGATTATTTCATGAAAATCGGGGTTGTCATGGGCGAGATGTAACATCCTGCTGGAATATGTACGGCGGCGTAAATGGTCTTGTGGAAGAAGCTCTTGTGCCAACTGAATCTTAGATGGAGATAAATGTAAATCCTTGTCCAAAATTGTGGCCAAAGTTGTTCTTAGAAGAATTGGGGTTGATGGATTGTTTTGAACACTTTCTTGAGCAGCAGTGATGCTTTCAGCCGATCTTGTAGTTCGTTGTGGTCCTTGCTTGGCCCTATCAATTACACAGTACAACAGCCAAGCTAGGGGGTGAGAAATTCCAAGTCAGGGTGATGGTACTAGGTCAGTATAGTAAAATCCTCAAAGGGTTTCGCGTTCGTATGTGTCAGTTTTTTTTTATGACCTTTTACATTTTTTCCTTATCTTGATGTTTTTTCGCTTAGTTGTAAAACTTTGGAAAAAACGTAGTTTGACATAACTCGAGAGCGACTAGTTCGATTTTGCTAAAACAAATTGAGAAAAATTAAGAATTACATTTCCTTTAATCCATTCATATACTGTTTCTCTACCAAATCAACATTTTTGCAATTATAAATAAATTTATGAAGAAAATTTTGTCAAAAAAAATTTTTTTTTTAATCATATAAATCCCAAACGGAAAAAAGTGTCAAGTCTTATAACTTTTACGTAAGGCCACATAACCTATAAACAAAATGCGACATAGATCATAGAAATCGATTAACGCGTTCTGCTTTTATTCAAAATTAATTAATTAAGCTGCTACAACCGTCTAATGGATTGGAAAAATAGAAGACGTGAAAGTATGCCATTCGGTATCCCAATGACTTGGACTAATCCTGGCGAAGGTCACAATCCATTGAATTGCTATGCATGTGCGAATAAAGGAGCCGCAAAAAGGATAAGAAAAGTGCCGCAACACCATTGCCTCATTCGGACCACATTCCTGTGCCAAAAGCTTCTAGCCCAGATACTTTATCTTCTATGACTGCTCCGACATATGATTTACGTGATGATCCCCCATATGAGCCATCAGTATCCCATGAGTCAATTTTAATAAATCAAAATAAGCTTGATTCAATTGTTGCCAAATTGGAATTAACACAGCATAAATCGGAAGAGCTGGCTTTGTTTTTGAAATCAAACAATTTGTTGGCACCCGGTGTGAAAGTCACAGCTTATTGAACCATTATTATTCGGACCACATTCCTGTGCCAAAAGCTTCTAGCCCAGATATTTTATCTTCTATGACTGCTCCGACATATGATTTACGTGATGATCCCCCATATGAGCCATCAGTATCCCATGAGCCAATTTTAATAAATCAAAATAAGCTTGATTCAATTGTTGCCAAATTGGAATTAACACAGCATAAATCGGAAGAGCTGGCTTTGTTTTTGAAATCAAACAATTTGTTGGCACCCGGTGTGAAAGTCACAGCTTATCGAAGTCGTTAGGCAACACCCCAAAGTTTATTCCTTGTGAATGATTGAAAAACTTCTGCATATTGCCCGGATGTAGGAAAATTGATGGACGCAATGGAAATAAAATATGAAGCAGATGACTGGAGGTTATTTATTGACAGTTCAAAACTCAGCTTGAAGGCAGTTTTACTGCATAAGACCAATAAAAAACCTTCAGTTCCAATCGCCTATAGTACAGAAACGAAAGAAACATATGATGCACTGGAAAATATTTTGAAAATGGTTAACTACGCCAAACATAGGTGGCGCATATGCTGCGATTTAAAAGTTGTACATAGCTATGCTTTGCGGTCTTCAAAGCGGCTATATAAAATATATGTGCTTTTTGTGCGATTGGGACACACGATTTTCCGGTGACCAATATGGATGCCACGGATGGAAACTCAGAGAGCACAGCAGGTTACAAACGGCCAATATTATTCGTGAGCCTCTAGTACCGAAGGAGAAGATATCGCTGCCTCCACTGCATATTAAACTTGGAATTGTTAAGAATTTCATCAAAACTATCGCCAAAAGAGATGAAGTTTTCTTGTGTTTGAAACTAATTTACCCGAGATTCAGCGAAAGTAAAATTAAAGAAGGTAAGTTATAATATCACATTCATTTCCCATGATTTTCCATCTTTACAAATTTATTTTTTCCAATCAGGCATACTAAATGGTCCAGATATACGAAAGCTGATTAAAATTGACGCATTCAACAATATTTTGATTGACGCTGAATTGGATGCATGGCAGGCAATCGAAGAAGTAATAGAAGGCTTGTTGGGAAAGCATCGTTCTACCAACTACGATATTTCTGTCGCAAGGATGTTAAGATCGTTCTCGAAAATTGGTGTCCACATGTCCTTGAAAATTCATTATTTACATCATCATCTGGACTACTTCAGCAAACAATTGGCTACCGAATCTGATGAACAAGGCGAACGCTATCATCAAGTTGCTATGCCATTTGAAATGAGGTAATACTGATTTTTTATTTTTTCAAACTCATTTTAATAAAACAAAAACTTACAGATATAGAGGCAAAAAGTCGCCGAGTGCAATAATTGCGGAAATTTGCTAGTGGAGTAAGCTTGTGTGGCAAGACAAGGATGATCCTGATGATAAAGATTTTTCAGGAGGTGCAGAAGGGCCAGCAGAGATGTCACACATTGACATTATGTGTGGTTCAGAAACTGATGACAGCGATGAATGCGATGCCAATAGTCCCGAACAACCACCATCTAGGCAATATTTATTAAAATAAATAAAAATAAATAAATAAAATAAAAATAAAAAATTATAAAAATGTTTACTTTATTTTTTTAGTAGTTTATGGCCAGAAGTCTGGAGTTATTGGGGAAAATTTATGAAAAAACGCGATAAATGACACTTTTTTGAATAAAAACAAATATCAATATTCTTGTCAAAATGGGATACCTTCACTTAATTGTAAATAAAAGCAGAAGGCGTTAATCGATTTCTATGATCTATGTCGCATTTTGTTTATAGGTTATGTGGCTTTACGTAAAAGTTATAAGACTTGACACTTTTTTCCGTTTGGGATTTATATGATTAAAAAAAAAATTTTTTTTTGACAAAATTTTCTTCATAAATTTATTTATAATTGCAAAAATGTTGATTTGGTAGAGAAACAGTATATGAATGGATTAAAGGAAATGTAATTCTTAATTTTTCTCAATTTGTTTCAGCAAAATCGAACTAGTCGTTCTCGAGTTATGTCAAACTACGTTTTTGCCAAAGTTTTACAACTAAGCGAAAAAACATCAAGATAAGGAAAAAATGTAAAAGGTCATAAAAAAAACTGACACATACGAACGCGAAACCCTTTGAGGATTTTACTATACTGACCTAGTACCATCACCCTGACTTGGAATTTCTCACCCCCCAGACAAAAACCCCAAAAATGTTCCACAGTGTTATAGACCCTCTTTCTTCGAAATCATTTACTACACGATAAATAGTGCGTCTTGTTGGCACGATGTTTCTTCCAAAAATTTCACGTAACTTTCTCATCGTCACAGTAATCGATGATTGATTTTGATAAAATGTTTTAACGATTAAAACACGTTGGTTTATCGAATATTTTCCCGTAATAAATTTGCCACCTCTCTACTTCACGTAAAATGTCAATTCGTCGCCGTTCTCAGCGATTGGGCACGTGTTACTCAACCACAAGGAATTTTTTTTGCCCCAATTGGCTGAGTTGAGCTTGGTTGACATGTGGTTTCATCAGGACGGTGCAACATGCCACACTGCTCGTGAAATAATGGATATGTTGAGGGATGAGTTTGGTGAGCAGCTTATTTCTTGATTTGGCCCCGAAGATCTTGAGATTTAGTGCTTTTTGATTATTTCTTGTGGGGTTATGTCAAGTCGTTAATCTATGTGGTCAAGCCGAACACTATTGAAGTCTTACAGGATAACATTCGTTATTCGTGGAATACAGGCCGAAATGCCTGAAAAAGTGACGAAAAATTGAACATTCCGAATGGACATGTTGAGACGGAACCGCGGACAACATTTACATGAAATTATCTTTAAAAATTAAATGGCAAAGACCAATTTATCGATTCCAATAAAAAATTTTAATATATGACGCAAATTTGAGTGTTTTATTCGAGTTTTAAAAAAACTACGATTAAAATATCACCCTATATCTGAGCTCGCTTTGGTTGAAGATATTAAAAGAATGCTAGCTTACGATGCCAAGTTTGAGAAGAATTAGCTATATTAGTAGAGCATCGGCAAGCAATATTTTTTTATTACATGAAAATATGATATAAAGATTTCATCCACTTGTTTGTGTTTAGTTTGACCAAAGTTCTAATATATACTTTGTCTTTATGTTTATTTAAGCTCAAGACCATTCAAGCTTTTTGGAAAACTTGAGTGAGAATTTGTCACAAATTCGTGCGCTGATAAGTTGAAAATATCGCACTAGACTTATGGCTATTCAGCACCATTGGAAACCTGCGCAAGATCGAAAGTCGCTGAAAACTTGCCTCGTTCTGGACGCTCATCGATTGACAAGTTTGACCAAAGCTAACGTGAATTAACAAACACAGCTAATAATCAATTGATTCATTACGAAAGCCAACCAAAATTGTTGCGGAATTGACTGTAATTATGAATTAGCTTTTATGTTTCTGTAGCGCTGCAAGTTGCCAAAAACCGAATTCTTTTCAAAATCCCCCTATTGTGTCGTGGAGCACAACAACAAATATGTTGGTTATGACTTCAAACCTGGTTCAATGTCTACCATGTGAATATGTACAAAAGCATATCGGTAGACACACACGTACTTGTCCTATACTATGGTCATTTTCCCTTGCATGTCTATCCCCCTCCCTCGTAAAAAAGTGACCAAAAAAAAAAAAAAAAAAAAAAAAATAAATTCAAACTCAAATGAAATAAGAATAAGAATTGTGAAATACCCAACTGAACTAATGACCGCCGAAAGCAAAAGATTTTTAGGTGTTTAGAGTCTGGCGATCTCTGCTTGGTAACAGAATCGATGGTGGTCGGTGTTTAACAGAAATTAACTTCGCTAAGAGTTTATTGCCCTTTCTAATACACAAGAAGGAATAAAAATTCCTTGAATTCATGAATATTCGTATCTTTCGATATTCCCATATACGAGTATGTTTGCTGGCATGTATGTGCAACATTTACCGTCTGGAATCCTCAACAGGAGAAATGGTAGCCACTCAGCTTTGTGTTCGTCATTCAAGTCCTCGTTGTCCTTATTGTGTTGCCGTATAGTTTGCCATTTCTTAGCGGGCCGGTTTTATGTGTCATCCTTTTGAAATACTTGGGCAAGGAGAGCTTTGACCCTTTTCGTGTGGTCGAATTGCGAAAAAATTAAATAGTCAATTTAATCGAACTTAGTTTTTGTTTCTTCTGAATTCTTTAGAAATGAAACAGAATTATATTGTGGAGAAACGCGAAAGGAATTTCCGAGTTGATGTGGAAGATGATTTTTTCAATACAGGAAATAACTTTCAATATGATTTCACGAAACTAATGGACAACTTCCCTGACATGATATAACCAATACCATAAGTCAGATTTGAGTGAAATTTGGCAAAGTCATTTGATCTGCAAAGACGGAATACTTGTCGTTTATTTAATATCTGAATTAGTTCTGGTTCTTGCTTATGATGCATCAAAATATCGACAGCTTTGTTTTCCTGTACAGGAGAGTTATCATAGTTCGGGTATCATGGAGACGCAAAGAGGAAATCAATTTTCATATCTTTACGCAGTGGCAACAATAAATTCACAGTTTTTGACGTAACCCCACAAAAAAGTCTAACGGCGTCAAATCACTTGATCTTGGTGGCCCATTCTCGTCCCCAAAACGTGAAATTACGCTTTCTTGAAACTTCTCATGCAATAAAACCAAAAACTGTCGTTTTAACTATTTTAACGCGTTTTTCGGTTTTTCGTAAATTGCAAACATTTCACTGAATAAATAAAACTTCATATGACAGGTATTTAGTAGCTGACAGTCTTGCCAGACCGGCGGTTTAGAAACCACCAAGTGGATAACCCTGTATAATGTATGATAAAAACGATAGTCATTATTTTTCCAATGAAAGGATTTAGTTATCTACATCTCGCGTTGTATAAATGCGGTCGGGTTATGCTAGATGGCGTTGGAAAGATAAGATGTCGTACTTAAAAAACGATTCAGATATTTTTAAAACGGTTAGACACGCATTGTCTGAGCGCGCATCAAATGTGAACATCAGCAAAGAAAAAATACGCTTTATTTTATAGTTTTTCTTCGATAAAAATGAAAACGCAAGCCAAGCGACTAAAACTGTGAATCGTGCTTATAGTCCTGATACTCTAATCGTCAACAAAGTACAATTTCGGTATCGTCGACTCGTCGTTTCCTTTCTGTTAATTTTTTTGTAAATGATGTACCACGCTCTGGAAGACTAATTGTCGAAAATATCGATGAAATAATGAAAATCGTTAAGTCCGATCGATATGCTAGCACTGTTTCGATTGCCCAAAGCTAAATAACAGCCAAAAATAGTTTGTAACCACTTAAATATGTATCCCGCACAAAGAAGTTTGATGTAGAAGTGTCATACGAGTTAACGTAAGAGAAGCCATATGATTCGAATTTCTATCCGTGAATCGTTGCTAAGTCGTAACATAATCGACCCACTTCTGGAGCGGAAACTGATTGATTGGTGATGAAAAGTGGATCACTTACGATAGGTTAGGTTAGGTCAATGTGAATAGACAGACTCACTTAGACTGTATAGTCCATTATGATACCACGAAAACTAAAGACATGGATGTTCTTAAGTCGGACAATATCTATATCGTCCAGATCTCCTAGGTCCCTAAAGAAATAAGAGCAAAGTGTTGATCTCCGCCTATTCGCCTGGGCGGAGCAATTGTAAAAAAGGTGTTCTGTGGACTTCTTCTTCTTTTCGTCCCCACAGCTCATACTGAGGTCACTAGTCGCAACCTTCAGTCTCACTGCATATCTTCCAATCACACAGTGTGCCGTCCTGATGGATACAAGCAATGAGACGTAATGTCTTGATAGCGACAGCAGCGAGGCCACATCTGTTTGGATTGTTTACAGAATCGCGCAGACATCCACCTATCATTTGCTGCTGAATATGCTCTATCTCGCAGTAGGTGCTTGAAAGTGGCTTGAGACATGCACACGGACTCCAACTGAATGTTGGTGAATGTTGAAATGCTTAGGCATCTCTCGTTAAGAGATCTGCTGCATTTCAGAGAACTAATTTCTAATACCACAAGCTGTTGTCTTGGATATAAAATATCGCCACTTTTACCTTAACCTTTGATGTTTGTCATGTAGCCCTTTCCTGTACATAAAAAATAATTTTTTAAGTGGGTTACAAACGCAAAATCTAATTTAATGTAATACAAAGTGTTAACCGCATATTAGTAAATTTTACATCTGCCGAAATGGGAATACAAAAACGAAAAAGGAAAAAAAAGTGTAGACATACGTTTTTTATATTTGTGTTAATGTTCGCCTCCATATGCTTTAATAAAATTTCGCATTTTCTTAATTAAATTCATTATTAAATTACAACGAAGATAATAACAGCGACTACAACAGCCAATCGATTGCGATATTTTATATTGCTTTTGCTTGGTGTCTTCGATACTATAAGAAATTCTCCCATATTCTATATGTATATGGTGGCACATAAGTAACGTTAACGGCGACTATATTGAATGCGTTCTTGTGCATCATTTGGTTTTAACTCGTGAACTAATTGCATCTTATATGGGAAAGATGTAACATTCTTTGCGAAGACCGCATCGTCACCTCTAACTGCTGAGAACGTCGCCTGGTGGAAGTTTCGGGGTGTTCCTGTATGCTTGTTTGCACTCGAGCAATGGTCACTTCATTTCGAACTGCACGAGGTCTTCCAGCACGCGGAACATCACAGACAGTCCCTTGTTGTCCAAAAGCGCTGAACCAATCGGTAAGTTGTTGGAGCGCTGGGAGCATTTCGAATATGAAAGAAATTTCGTTATGATCAAGTGCTGACTTTCGAAGTAAAATTGAACAACTTTGGTTCTTTGTTCTGTGCTGAGCCTTTCCATCATAAATTTCCTAAGTATTATTTAGTTTATTCTGTAAAGAGACGAAAGAAAAACAAAAAATGTATTCTCAGATCAAATCTTAACGTTACTTATGCGCCACCCTATAAGAATCTGTCTACTATAATGGTTGGTATCTCCCCTACAGCATGACCAATTTAATATATTTATTCATACATTCATGTCTTTCTCTCAATTGCACCATATTCAATCGAATTTTGATGATGGCGTCTGGTAAATCTTGGTCTACAATGTCATGGCCCTTCGGGCGCCTCTTATACAAATTTACCGATCTGGCGTTGAAAATCAATAGTCTCTTCTTAATTACAGTTCCGATTTGTCATGTCTTCCGATTTGCTTACATAATCTGAGAAGTAATAGCGATTAGCTGCTTCAGTTTTCTTTGATGTGTTTTCACATACGAGTATACGCCTAGAAATTTCCCTTTCCCCGAAGGTTACCATTATTGCGTTGAAATACTTAATAGTATTATTATTCGGCGGACTTTTTGTTTTTGTTTTCCACATAACTTTGTTTATTTCATTAGATTAATAAAAACGTATTTGAAAACAACAGAATCTAACGTGACATATTCGCATCGCAATGTCAGCGGATGTGGGCGACACAGGTTGAGAGTTTAATTCACTGGATCGAGTTATACTTAGAAGTAAACACTCGCTGTTGGAATGCCAACAATTTCAGGGAATCGCACGTTTTTCCAACGAAATGCACTCGCCGTACAATTCGAAGTGCGAATATTTTCATAAATTCACAAATAGCCATCAAGCCAATGGCAATTGATGAGACGTAGATAATTTGCACATTTAGCCTCGGACTTACCTTACGACTGGGTATAGTGATATAAATGCGAGCTTGTAGTAGGCTAACTGTGAATCAAGTTATTGCTTGCCACCGCTAAGCTTACTAAATAAAAAAAAAGAAGAAAAAACTTGTTTAATTCAGCATTTGTTTGGTGATTTTCGGCCAGTTTATGAATGAACTGTTTTTGGTCGTCACCACATTTGGTTGTTTGCATACACATGTGCATGTGTGTACCTCCTCCATGTGTGTCTGGATCTCGATCTTTGTATGCAAAAAGTTCCTAAGCGACAATCATTGCCGGCACCCTATGCTAAGGCGAGTTAGCGTTTTCAATGGTCAAAGCAGAAAATATCAGTAGCGAATTTTCAATCAGGTCAATTGACTCACATACAGTTTTATCCGACGCTCTTTTGCGTCGACAGAATTGTTCGCGAGCTGTCTGAAGGGGCGTGCTCTGAATTAATGCACTATAAAAAAAGCACAGTCGCCCGATGGTTTATGCACGCGACTATCGTTCGTACGATTGTGGGTTCAATCCTGAGTCTGATCAAATTTTTCGAGTAGTCGACAAGCCTGGTAAATGATTTTCAAGCGCTGACGATCGAAAACGTCATTAAATTGCAGGTCTCATTGAGTCAGTCTAAAACTAGAATGCGTATAAGCTCTATGAATGTGCGAAGCTCTCTCATAACTCATTTATGGAGAGGAATTTGTTTTCTAATAAAAGTAAAATTTTAGCTAACTGAAGGTTTTCACTTATAACTTATAATGGGTTATGCATTTTTTGGTTTGAAAAGTAAAGTCAAATAAAACACACATAAAGCTATGATTTCGATAAAACTTTTATTCCATTTGGATACTTGGATCTTGCCATTATGGACGCTATATAATGTCATTTAAATGGCCACCTCTGGATTGGTTGCAGCAGTGGATTGTTTTGAGGTAGTCTTCGAAAACCTTTTCGCATATTTCGGGCGGTATTTCGGCGATAACTTGATAAATGTTGGGTTTCAAATGCTTGACGTAACCCCACAAAAAAGTTTAACGGCATTAAATCGCATGATCTTTGCCAGCTGTAATTAATGCGTGAGTTGGACTCTATATGAAGGGAGGTGCAAATAAAAATGCAAAATACGACATAATGAGTCGTAAGATAGAGAACACCGTGAAATCGAGAAATTCGGATTATCCGCAAAACTTTCACTTATAGAAGCAATAATTTAGGCAGTGCGTACATTGCGATGATGCACAGATCTGACCACATATGTAACGCTTCCAGTCTCTTCAAATTTATTTATAACTTCGCCAGTTCCTTGCACAGTAGCTCGATTATAAATGCCATAATAACTACGTAATGTGCGAAAAGTGCTCACGTTTGAATCACTACTTTTATAGTAAGTTTTAACTATTTGTACGATTTCTTCAGTTATTAAACGACCCATATTCGTAAATGGCCAATCTTTTACTAAATAAATAACACTTCAGATGATAAGTATTTAACAGCTGACAGCCTTGTACCAGACAGTTATATAGGTATACTAGCCGACCCGGCAAACGTTGCTTTGCCTTCAAATTTTAGCAGGAGCAGAAATAATTGCTTTTTAATTTGTGGTTTGTATAGGAAGTACCACTCCCCATTGTCCAATCCCATAACGCCCATATTTGCAGCAGCACTTAAGATATGTACACCAAACCGATGTACCAAATTTTGTTCAAATACCGTAAACAGGAGCAGAAATATTGGATATTTAATTTATGGTACCGCGCCCCATTGTCCAATCCCGCCCATATTTACAGTAGCACTTAAGATATGTACACCAAATCTACACACCAAATTTTGTTCAAATACCGTAAGCAGGAGCAGAAATAATTGATTTTTAATTTTCTGTTTGTATGGGAGGTACCACGCCCCTTTGTCCAATTGGACCGAATTGTAAATCTAAACCATCCCGGGCACCACCCAGATGCATAAACAAAAATTTATGCAAAGCGGTCCAGCCGTTTAGGAGGAGTTCAGTGACAACGTCCGTACAGTAGAATTATATATATAAAGATATATTTTTTAAGTGGCAACGTCAACTTTTTTTTTGTTGATTTCCAACACTGAGCCGGAATAATATTCGATAATGCGTTTGTAAATTTGTGAAATGAAATATTAATAAAAAAGACACAATTTTACAATTTTGTAAATATATTATCGAACATATTACAACGCATAATCGGTAATTTGTATGGGATGTCTCAGAAGGGGAGTGGTTATTCTACTGATTCTTCTCAATTTATATGAAGAATTATAAATTAAGAATTATAATTAAAGCCTACTTATTAGAAGTTACAGAATAAAGATTGAATTTCGGGAAATGGGTCAATTTGCACTACAAGAAGGGGCCTAATAATGCTGTCTATTTTCCTTTTTAGAACAAAGTTTTTAAATCTCATATCATGAGCTAAATTTTGTTGAATGCTCATGATATGATGATTGAATGAATGGGACATACATATGTACTAAATCGATCATTTGATTTGGAGAGAGGTATCACAAGGAGCAGCAAATACGAGCAGTAGCCAGCCGACCTGAAGTATAGATAGTGACAGTAGTTCGAAAAAAGTTATTTTGGTAAAAAGTGGCAACCTTATAAAACATATGTTTTAAGTTTCCAGGCATCACGTTGTTTAGTATTTTTATATGAGCCATCGAAAGTAAACGATCTTAGTGAGTTTGTAAACATGGGAAACATTGGCCACCGTTATGTAATTCAATATTGCCATTTGAAAGGTCTCAGTCCAACCAATATTAAAGTCAGACTAGTTTATACTCGTTTACGACTGTAAAATATTAGGTATCAGAGTTTAAACGATACCTTACGAGCTGCCAAGACGAACATCGCAGTGGTTGATTCATTGAGGTGTCCACGCCAGACACGGTTAAGAAAATCCATAAAATGGTATTGGATGATCGTCGGCTGAATATGTGTGAGCTAGCTGGAGTTTCAAAAGTGCTATACTTCGTACTGTGCGCAAGATGGGTGCCGCGCATGCTTTCAAAAACAGCGTCATGAAGATGTTCAGCGCAATAAAGTCGAAATTTTGCATCGATTTATAACCATAGATGAGACATGGCTTCACCACTTCACACCTGAGACAAAAAGGAACAGTCATAACAGTGGACTGGAATGGAAGAATTGTGTCTTAAGAAGGCAAATACGGTTCCATGCGTCTCTTTTTTTGGGATGCTCACTGTATTATTTTTATTGATTATTTTCAGGAAGCAAAACCCATCAACGGCGAATATTATGCACATTTATTGCAGCGTTTAGAAGATGAAAGTGTGGAAAAAGGCCGCATTTAGCGAAAAATAAAGTGTTGTTTCATCAAGACAATGTTCCAGTTCACACATCTACTATTACGATTGTCAAAATGAATTAAAGTTCGAATTGTTTCGTCATATACCTTAATCATCAGATTTAGTTTCCTCGGACTATTCTTTATTTCCAAACTTGAAAAAAATGGCTAGGTGATAAAAAAAGATTTGCCAGCAATGAAGAGGTGGTATAAATAGGGTATAGAAGTTATTGAATATCGCTGGAAAAATTGTATCGAGATAAAAGGGAATCACGTTGAAAAATAAAGAATTTTTTTTGCAACTTTTATGTGTCTTCTTGGTTAGGTCAGTTTGGACCGCCCTCGTTTCCGGATTTCATAAATTTCGGAAAATCTGCCAATTTGTACGGAGGACGGCCGGAGGGGTGTAACAATGCAGTCGACTTTTATTCTCTGACCGAATTTTACTACGTGCTTACAGTTTATCAAATCTAAAGGGATGCGGTTACAGATAGATTCGAGATTTAATAGATACGATACGAAATATAAACGTCAGAATAAATTTTTCAATGTATAGGGGGTTATCAGAATGGCAATAAGCCTATTATTTTCAAATTTTGCCTTGAATTGCGAAGCAGTACAATGGGCAAAGAGTTATGTTACTGCAGTCTTTGAATTTAGATTTACATGGAACAAGGAGCACTTCAGAAAATAGTTAAATTTATGTAGTAAATGCCAGAAGGGGTGGGTCGATGTGGCCTATTTACAATCCTCGATTTGGCATCAGATTGTGTCAACTTTTTAAGAAATTTCGTAAAGTTTTGCGGTAGTTATCGTGTCTTCCAGCTAGCCAGTCAGACGGATGGATATCGTTCAATCGAGCCAAAGTTATGCATGATTATTCGGTCAAAAAATACTCGGCATTTTGAACGCCTCTTTCTGGCTGTTATATTTTTGGCTGTATCAAATGCTGTTTATTTCAAAACAAGGCCGTCGTGTAATAACTACATAAGCCTGAAAAAAAAAAACTCATTTCTGCCTGTTCCTTTCGGCCTGTTTCTTTCGGCATGATGTACGAGTACATAGTCCAACCAAATTTCATATTTGTTCGATGTTTACTGTTCACTGTTCAATGTATCGACTTTCGACAAAACGACCTTTTATGGAAATGGGTGAAAAATTTAAAATTGATTTTTGTGTTGTGATAAAGTCGACTTTGGTTGTCGATTTTTAGATACTTCTGTGAAAAGTTGCCATTCGCAAAGCAGCAAAGCAGTGTCAAGAGTATCAATAAGTGCCTATAGTTAGTTGTAAGATGTTAATTTTTAAAACCGAATGCCAGAAGGATTGCCTACTAGGTTTTCAGCAAAGTATCGATACCATTTCTACCAATATTTTCAATTCAACTTTACAAACACGGCTGTCTCTTGCAATCTCTTTAAATATGACTCTGTGCTCAGTTCATTTTTAATTCTCAGAATTAGCGAACTGTAATGGACCAAAATTACAACACTTACAGATTATGGACAAAATATTGATTTTAGTCAAACCGATTAGTTTATGATAATGATGGTAGCAGGAGACGATTGTCAAGCATTACAAAGCAATGTAATGAGCAAAATTTCGATTTCTAATTGGATTCAGAAGAAAATTTAAAACACCGTAAATTTTATTTTCATTTTCAGACCTAACTTTTTCCAACTTTATCGATGCGTGCCAGATTTGGCTGAATCTAATAGAATTGAATGAAAGATATGAATTTAAAAAACATAAGCTAAGTTGGCCGTTTATATGGGAGGTATCAAATGCGGCGCACTTAAACGGTTGATTTTTTTTTCTAAATTTTCTTATGATTTATAGAGCAACGAAGATCAACCGCAACGAAACAATTAGAAATTACAGAGAAATCTGTCACGTTGGAAAATACTAGAAGATGCTGCTGAAGGGAACTTTTTAAAAGTCGCATTTTGTTACACCATCACCATAAATTTTTATACTGGGACGCAGTGAGGACCTTCAACTCCCTTTTTGGGTTTTAAAAATCGATTTTAAAACGAGGGCCAAAAACCATGTTGTACAGAAACGATTAATAAAAAAAATCATGATTTTAACTTATATATAGCAGTACACGAGTATGGTGAACAGCCGTGGCGCAACGGTTAGACCGAGTGAGTGACGTTTGCATAATCACGGGTTCAATTACCGATACAGCCACTGGTCATCAGTGATCAATTCGATGTATCTGACGATTACTTCGAGTGGTTGCAAAATTGGTAAGCCTTCTCAAACTATGACATTCGGAATTTTCGTTTATTTGTAGATTCCATTGAGTAAGTTTAAAAATAGAATGAATACAGGGTGTCCGTCAGGAAGGTATACTACTTTGTTTGTTTATAATTTTTGATTAAATGAAAGACAATGGATCTTATATTGATAAATGTTTTATATAATGTCAGCAATTATGTATGGAATACAATATCAGATGAATGTCTACCTCTGTTAGCCTTACAAATGCGAGCCCTTTTGAGCACATTTTTCATTACATTTTCACACATTTCACGCGGTATTTGATTAATTTCATCACGAATATTTTGTTTGAGTTAGTCAAGCGTTTCTGGTTTGTTTGCATAAACCTTGCTTTTTAGATATCCCCACAAAAAGAAGTCCAGAGCAGTCAAATCAGACGACCGTGGAGGCCAATCAACGTCACCATTTCTTGAAATAACTTGTTGTGGAAAGAGGTCTCACAGTTATTCCATTGTAATCCTGGCTGTTACGATGTGGCACCGTCTTGTTGATGCCATATATTAATTAAGCCCAAAGTATGCAGTTATGGCATTAAAACGTTTTCAATCATATCACGAGATCGCTCCCCATTGACAGTTACCGTTGCGCCGTTTTCAGTTTCAAAGAAGTTAGGTCCAATGATTCCTCCTGACCAAATTGCACACCTGACTACCACTTTTTAATGGATGCAAAGGTGACTGATGAATAATTTGAGGGGCTTCCATTGTCCAGAACCAACTATTTTGTTTGTTCACGCATCCATTCAAATGAAAATATACCTCGTCACTCATTATGACTTTTTCATGAAAATCGGGGTTGTCATGGGCGAGCTGTAACATCCTATTGGCATATGTACGGCGGCGTAAATGGTCTTGTGGAAGAAGCTCTTGTGTCAACTGAATCTTAAATGGAAACAAATGCAAATCCTTATTGAAAATTGTGACCAAAGTTGTTCTTTGAAGACCAAGCTCCTGAGCACGGCGTTGAATTGAGATTGATGGATTGTTTTGAACACTTTCTTGAGCAGCAGTAATGTTTTCAGCCGATCTTGCAGTACGTTGTGGTCCAGCTACAGATCCTCTTTGTTCGAAATCATTCACTACACGATAAATAGTGCGTCTTGTTGGCACGTGGTTTCTCCCAAAAAATTCACGTAACTTTCTCATCGTCTCAGTAATCGATGATTGATTTTGATAAAATGTTTTAATGATTAAAACACGTTGGTTTATCGAATATTTTTCCTTAATGGATTTGCCACCTCTCTACTTCACGACTGCCAAATATGAACTGTTAAGACTAATGTTTACCGAAATGGCGGCAAAACAAAGTACCTTTCCGACGGACATCCTGTATAAGCTCAATAAATGCGAGAAGGTCTCCCATGTCTTGTACATGGGTTGCAAGGGAATCTGCTTATTCTACGGCAGTATTTTTGATTAAAAATCAAGAAAATGCTAACTTGAAGAAAAATGTTAGTCACATTCGGGCCACAATACGCACTCGTATAAGCATTTATATCCGATTTCACTGTTTTTTTACGCCCGATTATTTTTTTGCGAAAACAAACTAAAAAAACTGAATTTTTCATTTATCTCAAAATTGAATACTTTTTAACAACTTGAAGGTTTTGATTTCTTAAATAATTATATTGAACTAGAATTGTTCTTCAATTATCATGGAAATTCACAATAAGTGCAATTTTTTAAGTAAGTTGAAAATCGATTTTTGAAGATATCGATGAAAATTAACTTTAGATTAGCGCATACCAAAGTCGACCTGTCTCTCCAGAACATAATATTGCCTACCTTTTATAGTAGACAGACAGGTAGTTAAATGTGCCTGCGCAACATGAAGATGACACTTCTTGGCGCACTGGAAGATTTTGCGAGTACTAATAAAAACTAACGGCCAGATCAGTAAACGAAATTATGCCATCGAGAACAGTCGTGACTGCTTTACTTTTGGTGAGTGAATCTACAACGGAATGTGAAAGAACTATTAAAGCCCACATAACTGGTGGTGGTTGGATGAAGTAAAGTAAAGTACTATAAATTTCGCCCATGAATGTGTGACGATATTGAGCTTAGAACAAGCATGAAATTATATAAAGAACAATTGAAAATGAGACTGATTATAAACATAGAAACAATTAGAATTTCGATAAAAATTCAATTTTAGCAAAATATATACATGACGCGATAGTTCATCGCCTGTGATCTGAATATAATTTGTATGGTGAGTATGTTTATTGTTGTTTATAACTACTATTCCTATGTTTTGTATGCACAATCAACCATATATATAGGTGATATTTGGCAATAAGCCTAAAATACGATCATTTTAATAATATTTTGTGGGCAATTAAGGACTGACAATTTTAATAATGGTTGACGTTTAAGCAAGAGAATATTTTGTAACCTTTATAACTTAGATGTCATTTAAATCGTATTGAGTTAAGCGACACATATAAAACAATTTCAGCGGCGTTGGCTTTTTTGCACCTCTGATTGCATACATTTTTTCAAATCTAAAAAATGAGGATTATGTTCCTCTCTTATGAACCGCATAATCTTTGGAATTTTGAAGTTTGTGGGCTTTAATATGTTATAATTTGACCTAAATTATTATTATTATTATTTAAAGGAAAATCGGACAACCCATTTAAAAAATGTTAATGACATGAACTTAATATAATTATGAAATGGTGGAAAAATTAAGGAAAATGCAATAACTGAAAATGTTTGCATTCGGAATTTGAGTAATTTTGAACCAACGAAAATCAATCAATTTTCAAAAAAAGAGAAAATTTAGTTTTTTTTTCATTATTTTTTCGGTCATAAATAAATTCGAGTAAAGGGCTGTATACTTCCAACGAGGTATATCACTATGTATAGGGTAATTTTTTAAGATTTAAGTTTTTCAGGTTATCAGCACCGGTTGGTAATGGCGTCCAAACGCCATTTATCAAAGTGAAAAGTGTGCAGGATACTCTGGCATTTCATCATGGAAAGACTAACAAACGAGCAACGATTGCAAATCGTTGAAATTTATTATCAAAATTCGTGCTCTGTGACAAATTTGCATCGTTTGATACGACCACTTCACGGTCGTCATAATCGACCTGCTGAATCAACAATTCGTGTTGTTGGACATAAAACCATCGACTCGCATGTGTAGAGTGCGTACGGAAGAAAATATTGCAGCCGTAGCGACCAGTGTTAATGGCGGTCGTAAAATGTCAACTCAGCGATTGGGCATGTGTTACTCAAACACAGGGAGGTGTTTTTGCCCCAATTGACTGAGTTGAACTTGGTTGACATGTGGTTTCATCAGGACGCTGCAACATGCCACACTGCTCGTGAAACAATGGATATGTTGAGGAATGAATTTGGTGAGCAGCTTATCTCTCGATTTGGCCCCCAGGATCTTGCGATTTAACGCCTCTTGATTATTTGTTGTGGGGTTATGTCAAGTCGTTAGTCTGTGTGGACAAGCCGAAAAATATTGAAGCCTTACAGAATAACATAACACGCGTTATTCGTGGAATACAGGCCGAAATGATCGAAAAAATGACGAAAAATTGGATTTTGAGACGAAGCCGTGGACAACATTTACATGAAATTATCTTTAAAAATTAAACGGCAAAGACCAATATATCGATTATAACAAACAAATTTTAATATAAGATGCAAATTTGAGTGTTTTATTCGATTTGTAAAAAAACTACGATTAAAAAATCACCTTATACTACCTCGGTGGCTTATTGGCGAAGCGGCCATAACTTTGGGATAAAATTGCAAGTTTTCCTTTTTATTTGAAGTCCAAAGTGGTGCAGCTAAGCTAAAAAACATAAATTGCACGCACATATTTGCCATTTATAATAAGGGTTATCCATTTTGGTGGTTTCAAAATCGCCGGTCTGGCAAGGCTGTCAGCTCTTAAATACCTGTCATCTGAAGTGTTATTTATTTAGTGAAAGGTTTGCCATTTACGATTATTGATCGCTTAACAACCGAAGAACGTGTACAAATAGTTAAAGCTTACTACAAAAGTGGTGATTCAAACGTGGGCTTTCAATCGAACAAAATGTTTTTCGGTGATGAAGCTCATTTCTCACTCGGTGGTTACATCAACAAGCAAAATTGTCGCATATGGGGCTCAGAGAACCCAGAAGTGATTGTGAAAAAGCCATTGCATCCGGGAAAAGTGACTGTTTGGTGCGCATTATAGTCTGGAGGTGTCATTGGGCTGTATTATTTCGAAAATTATCTAAAGCCAATCCAGGTCATTTGAATGACATTGTTTTTAGTACATAATGGCAAGATCCAGACATTATAAAGAAATGAAAATTTCATCGAAATCATAGGTCTATGTGTGTTTTATTTAACTTGACTTGAAAACGATAAATGGATAACCCTATATTTCTATGAAACATGTTTAGAAACGATTCTTAAGCTCAATTTCGAGAACAAATTCCGAAATAAACGATTACAGAAACAGTTGTTACGAAAGGCAAAAATCGATTCATGAAAACGACGATTATCTGTCAACTCATATTTACAAAACAACTGTATTATTTTATGTTGCTGTCAACTTAAAACACTTTAAAATTAATGCTTGCATTTATTTTTTATTGGGATTTTTTTTCTTTCATACCTATATATCGGTATTTACGAACATTTTATACACGAAACTTTTGCCGATTTTTAAGATCAGTTTCAGAGATGTTTTAGTTTCGTTTGTCATCAACATATTTCTATCCCTTCTTTTCGAAACGGTTCCTAAAAAACTATTTAAAAAAATATGGATTGCCCAAAATCGGACATATAATGCTATTTACATTTTTAATTTTTTGAAGCAATGCTTTTGATTCGATTGCCGGAAAAAGTGAATTAAGCCATTTTTTGCCAAAATTACTAAACACATGACAGATACGAGTATATTAGATTTCATTACTTTTGCATAATTCATTATTTTACACTGATATATTAAAAAAAACAACAAATTAAATTTCAGATTATACTTTCATCGGGGTTAATGAGGGTATAAATCATTTGAGACGTCAAAAAGGTAACACTCAACTGGAAGCATCTAAAATAACAAGTGTCTTTTGATCAAATGTGTTTCATGACTTTTAGTCGATGTCCGTCTGTCTGTTTGACTGGCTGGTCGGTTGTCTGGCTAGTCCGTAGACACAACAGCTGCCGTTAATCTTTGTGAAACTTCTTTAAACTTGGCACATTCAAATAGTTTGACATATTCGGAGATTGTAAGCAAGTTATGTTGGTTCGCTCCCTCTAGTACCTCCCATAAAATTTAACCGATTTTCTGTTTTTCCCCTTTAACTCGTAACTGTCTAGCACGTTTTTCTGTAATGTTTGGTAAAATTTGCAATATCGACCGATTAAATACGCCTCTTCTGGTACCTCCCATACAAAAAATGACTTATTTAACCCA
>JAHXMU010000154.1:0-21378 GCA_019455685.1 Philornis downsi | reverse complement strand
CACAGAGTTCATTTCTCTATTATATTAGTCTGTTTGGTTCAAGTTCATGGTAAATACCTTTCATTAGTTGCAATCAACCAATGGCAATATCTGTTGAAATTACATCATAGCATGCTACCAGGCATATCGAAAATAATTCCATTAAACTTGGAGGACAGTTTGTTTGCTCGAGTCTGAGGATATAATCTGGGATGACAAATTTGAATCTCTATACAATTTTCTTCTATGGAACGCACGCAGCAATTTACAAAAACTTCACTGAGGAATGCCATTGCGGTAAAGTTCAGACAACGGAAATCATATATTTTTATATTTCTCATAAAAATTTATGTTTCAATATGTCGAAGAGTCTATAGCTTTGGGAGTTACGATGTTTTAAATATGAATTTTGAATATGAAATTCAAATGAAGAATTTTTCTTACAATTCTTTAAAAAATATTTTCATTTTAGTGATGAAAAGAGGTAATTGGAGGGAGGTGAAGTAAATGAAAATTTCACTTGAACTGCATACTAATTATATGGTTTTGAAGTACTACGGCTTAATATTCTTTGTTGCTTTTTATATGTTACAATATAGGGTGTTCTACTTTACGGTATTAAAGCTGTCAGTCTATAATATAATTTGGTCGAATTCGTATTTGCAGAAATCGAAATTCACGCCTTAATATATACTTCAAAATTATATAAACTAACAGCGACAAGATAAGCATAATTTAAATATCGTTCACTATGTCATTTGCTTCCATCAAATGCAAAAAAACAAAGTTGTCCACCTTTTTAAACCACTGGATCCAATTAGTCATTACCTTAATAGGTTTATATTGCTTTACCGTATCGAGAATCGTTGAATATTCATACAGTTACGATATTCACATCATAAATATTTATGTAGCAGGTGGTTGAACGAACTAATTTGTTATTATTTGATTAGTTTATGAATCATTTATTGAATTTTATTTTCGTTATTCTTTGTTTTTGTTAATGTATCACAACATTTCGTGATTTTTATTTACAGCATAATTTGGTAACAACCTTGTTTGTACTGTGCTGTATATCAGCATTATGCGGCAGTGGCACAGCAACTTACTGTTCGTTGGATCGCATGAAGAAATTCGCAATGGAAGCTTGTGAACATCTTTTTGAGACATTTGAAATACGAGAGAGACGTTCAGTAGACCATGGATATATGGCCAATGATGTGAATCCAGAAGGTGAGTTGATATTTTTGTATTTTTTTTTCACAGAAAACTTGATATTACATTATAAAAGATTTCAAAATTTTAGTTTTATAATTATTTCTCAGTATTTTCATGAGATTTTTTTTTAACAAAAATCTAAAAATAACTTCATTGATCAACACCAATCGTTCCATATTAATCCTTTAAGCAAAAATTGTATGCAGGCCTGAAGAATACTCCAATACGAGAATACCTTCTATGGAAAGAAGTATCAGGAGTAGAATATAATATTAAATTTCAGAATTTCAAGCTGCCTTTAGCGCTTTGGGTTTAACTGTTTTAGATCCTATAGCTTTTTTATGAAATATATCATTCAAAACTAAGAGATAATTTGTTCTCTTAAAAAAATCGAACTAATCTAAAAGGTAATTAATTAATAGGTAAAAAGTTGCTATAACTTTGCGCTTTTATAAACAACATTCTCGAAATCCTAGTATTGGGCTTAATTATTAATAGATAGATCTTTAAAAGGGTAAAATAATCTGCCAAATTGTTAAATAAATATCGAAAAATATTAAATTTTCTAGACATAGGTTTCAGAGCAAGTTTTTTCTTACCGAATCAATTTTTTTCACGTGTGAAATCTTCTCCACTGAACTGTGAGCGTCTTGATTCACTTAAATTTAAACTATTATCAAAATATAATAAAAATTAAGATTTTCACTTGAAAAAATATCCAAGAATATACATACTAAAGTATATAATATATAGACTTGGATTTTACTTTCAAATGAAAATGTAAATTTTTACTATTTTTCGATAATCACGCCCACAGTTAGGGCGATTCCTTAGAAAAGCATTCAAATTGAGATGTATGTCCTGTATTAACAAACTACTTTATAGGAGGTTAACCATTTAAAAGTAAAGTTAAATAAAACACACATAAAGCTATGATTTGGATGAAACTTTTATTTCATTATAATTCGTGGACTTTGCCATTATATACGAAATACAATGTCATTTAAGTGGTAGTATTCGACCAGTTTTTCGCACATTTCGGGTGGTATCTCGGCGAAAACTTAGCAGATCTTGGTTTTCAAATGCTTCAGCGCTTGGGGATTATCCATGTAAATACGGTCTTTGACAAAGCCCCACAAAAAAAGACTAACGGCGTCACATCGCATGATCTATGTGGCCAATTACCATCGCCGAAACATGAAAATACGCTTCCTGGAAACTTCTCATGCAATAAAGTCAAAATCGGTCGTGTTGTGTGACTTGTGGCACCGTCTTGTTGAAACCACATATCGTCCAGTTCATAATATTCAATTACAGACCAAAATGTCGGTCGTCATACACTCCATAGTGCTCTGAATTGAAATTCGAGTTATTCGCCACACTTTCACTAACAGAAGCGATATTTTTGGCAGTGCACATCTTGTGCTTTCTGTATCTTTAAATTTCTTGATAATCTTGCCAATTCCTGGCACAGATGATCGATTATGTCGACCATAATCACCCTGTAATGCACGAAAAGTGTTCACGTTTGAATCACCACTTTGTGATAAGTTTTAACTATTTTTACGCGTTCTTCGGTTGTTAAGCGATCCATATACGCAAATGCCAAACCTTTCACTAAATAAATAACACTTCAGATGACAGGTATTTAACAGATGACAGCCTTGCCAGACCAGCGGTTTTGAAACCACTAAATGGATAACTCATATATTGCATTTAATTAACCAGTATCTAAGCTTCAATATTTTAGTCATAATTTTAAGATTATATACATACTCGTATTTAAATTTACCACTGAATTTATATTAAAATTAACCTTGTTTTGTACATTAAAATGTACTTTTGTAAGAATATTATTGTGAATGAACTCAATTTTTTGCCCCTGAAGTGGTTACATAACTGCATTGAGTGAGAATATGTGTACAAAATATAACTGAATTCGGAATTGTAACATATAAAATTAACTGTTGTCGGAAGTTCTGTAATAAGAAAAAAATCACTAACAAATCAGATCTCAACTGGTAAGCACAATTCGTTGCCTGAATAAACCTCCTTTTTTATTTATCGCCACTTGTAATTTCTGCACGATCAATTTGATTACATATAATTTTACATTACTGTGAAATTATATGATCCAAATTACAAGTTCCAATTTTCAGTTCTCTGTGAAATTGGTCCCCCTAAAGATCATCGCTATTGGATAATTCACAATACAGTCCAACATTTTAATTCCACAAATACAATAACAGAGGTATCAAATTGATTGGAGGATTCCCCGCTACTCTGCCTGCCATCATATCAATCATCTCTCTTAATTTATCACCACCCCTGTACAACCAGTAAATGGCAAACTTATTCAAAAATTTAAAATATATCCATAATTTTTTTCTCTCCTTGACCGATTTTTACTAATTTTGAACTTAACCTGTCTATGTATGACCTTATCATATTTTGGTGGATAATTTAGCCCCACTTCGAGAAATAAGGCTTCTATCGTGCTTTCATATAGATTTCGATACAGATCAAATCAATCAATCAAATCAAATCAAATCAAATCAAATCAAATCAATGCAATAATCAAAAATATATATAATTTATGGATAAGTTGTTAAAAATGGGATGACAAATTTGGTATATCTCCGTTCTAGGATAAGAAAGTTAACTATTTTCCATTATTCTTTTTTGATTTCTAAATTTTTTCGTGAATTTGGCAGAATCCAAAGTGTACGAAATACATCTTTCTCATTTTTGTAATATTTTTTACAATATTTTGTAAAAATAAATTAAGAAAATTGTTTAAATTTCGATCTTCAACACCAAATAATCCTACTGTCAGGGACAGCTGATTAGTGTAGTGAATCATGCGAAAATCATCAAAAACAATCACTGTATTTTCAAATTTGGAAAGATTTCTCTATTTAGATGGATCCAGCTTTTTGCCAATTTCGATTTCGTTTCCGAAACCGATTCCGATTCAACAAAAATCAAAAATATAAAAATAAAATTAATGTAGATTTAAGATCCAAAGTTAATTTCATTTTTTTTTTCAATGTTGCTGTTTTTGTTAGTATTGTAATATAAATTAAGTACCGCCTGGTAACAAATCTGAGTAAAAATATTTCTTGCTTGTAAGCTTGTTAGACGGTGAGAAGGTTTCCCATATACCATTCATGGGATGAAAGGCAATTCGTTTTTTGATTTGCCATGGCCTGATGTTTAGAAAACGTGACTATCCTGCATGGATCGTGGCTCTGAGCCCCGACACAATCGTCTATCGTTAATCGTGCGGCGGTCACCTTGATGTGTTTGACAAATACCTCAAGTAATCGAGGGATCGTTCGGAATGATCGTTAAATTGCAGGTCCTGTTGGAATTTCCTAAAAAAAATAATGCGCGTAAACTCACTGAATATGAGAAGCTTTGTCATATCTCACTCATGACATGTAAGAGAATTTGTTTTCCCTTTGACTGTACCTTTAGAAATTTATGTTTCTGCCCTAACCTCAAAAGACAAATATGTATTGATGTTTCACTAATATTTACTTTAGGGCTAATGGCGGTGATGCAATTAAGATTCATGCTACTTGATCAAATAGATCATAGAAGTACATGGCACTTTATAGGAACGTATACGAACGTTGTATTGCAAATTTCAGTCATATTAATTTTCATCTACCTGACCTGAATCGATTTAAACGCAAAATTGTACATTTCCTTAATATAAACGCTCATTATGGCAACGAACACTTTCATCCATAGTACGAACCATTCCCGCTAAGTGTAGAGTATTATACATGTCTCGTTTACTACTGATTTACATTGGCGTTTAGGCTGCCCATAGCAACTAGTATCGACGGCTGGTAGATTGTCACGTAACAAGCGGCAACAAGTAAGGTCACAGTGTCAACCAACTTTGGAGAGTAGCGTGTTATATCTCTTGGGATGTGAGCTGAGATTTATGACAGAAAAATGCTTATAGGAGGCGCATGCACACTCAGACAGCGTTATAGGTTGAAGTTTATAAATAACAACAACAACAACAACAACAGCAAAAATGTGTTTTATATGCCGGATTGTTTGTTGACACAACACAAATAACCGGAAATTTAGCCGCCATTCGAAATAAATAATAAAAATTAACAAAACAAAAATATCAATTACAGCATTACAGCAGCAATAATAATAACAATAATAGTAAATAAAATGTCCTCAAAATTTACATTGACCCTGTCTATGCAAACAACTAGTCAAAGGCATATAAATATATAGCCGTTATCTGTAGGCAAATTGCTTAGTTGCGGTTTTAATTACGTTTTAAATAGCCGAATACCGGAAATACAAATTCCACTTTCTTTCACTCAAATATTTCCAATCTCTATATTTATCTTTCTCAATTTCTCTTGCTCTCTTTGCAGCCACCAAATATTATCATTATGTGCGTCGCAGCAGTTTCCCTCAAGGTGGCTATCTAAAGGTGGGCGCCGAACACTATCGTAAACTCAGTCAACTGGATGTGAGTCCCCGCTACAAAGCCAAGAAACTGTCGCATTTGCATCGCGAAGAGAAGAAGATGCGCTACTCTCGGGATACCAGCTACAGCAGCAACATCTCCTACTGCTGCTATCACAAATGCGAGGAGGATTTCTTTTGTTGAGTCTGGCGAGTCTGGGATGATTGCACCCAATTAGCTTAAACACAATTAGTCAGAATTCCTTTGAAAATAAACCGTCCAATTTGTAGAGTTTAAGAGAGATCATTAGCATCGTAAGACTTGTCCAGTTTGTACCTTATTAGCATAGAAAAAATATTAATTATTTGTTGTTTTTGCAAAACGCTCGCACACCAACACACCATCCGCACCGCTCATACATTCATATGTACATCCGCACACACGCAACAAACAACAAACAAACAAACACACATACACGCACATACACATTTCATCCACAGTCAGTATTATAAATCGTAAGTAGCCCTCCCCCCTCCCCAAATATCCATGAACCGCTATTACTTGTGGGCTTAAGTTATCGATCGTTCCATTCATATCTACATCCATTTCATTGATTATTTCATAAGTTTGCTTAATTTGAATTATATGAAAAATTATAAAATATCTAAAGCGTTTTTGACTTTGTTTGCATTTACTGTTGAAGCTTTTAGGGTATTAAAATTCATAATAGAGCGATCATAATCGGTTGCGAATAACGGTTAACAGGGTTTGTTAACATCATCATTCAGTTCGCTGGCTTGCGCCAAAAGAAAATGTTAAGCCAGGTTTGATCTCCAGAAACGCTGAACCGAGTTCACTGCAAAGAACGGTGAGTCGTCGTCAAAGCTTTATATTCTAAATATGGCTATGAAATATACTGTGAAGTCAACGTTCATTACTTCTGATAGATGCCCAATTATGATTTGCCACGGAAGTGATACAAATATCGTATTTTCAATTTGCAGCAGCATTACACAGGGTGGTGCACCAATTGCAATACAATAAGAAATTCAAATAACTTTATTTTAAGCAATGTACCAGGGCGGTTCCAAAATTAATCGAAAAGAAGACATTAAAAAGTTGGGAAATATTTTCTTCATTTTTTAACATAATCCCATTTTAGATCGATACACTTTTTCCACTGATATTCAATAGCTTTTTTACCCTTTTCATAGTAAAAACTGCCAAATTTCTTTAAATATCCATCAATCTCAGACTTCACCTCTTCATTTTTGGCAAATATTTTACCATCGAGCCGTTTTTTTTCAAGTTTGGGAATAGAAAATAGCTAAATCTGGCGAATAAGGTGCGTGATGAAGCAGTTCGAACTGTAATCTATTAATTTTGGCCATCGCAATATTAGATGAGTGAACTGAGCATTGTCTTAATGAAACAACAATTTCATATTCGCCAAGTACGAAAATAAATAAATACTGCAATAAATTAGCATAACATTCGCCGTTGATGGTTTTTCCTTTCTAAAAATAATCAATAAAAGTAATCCCATGCGATCCCATGTATCCCATCCCATAAAACAGACGCCATGACCTTGCCTGTAGATGGAACCGTCTTCGCCTTTTTGAACACAATTCTCCCTTTCCAGTCCACTGTTTTGACTGTTCCCTTGTCTCAGGAGTGAAGCGATGGATCCATGTCTTATCCATGGTTATAAATTGACGCAAAATTCGGCTTTATTGCGGTGAAACATCGCTAAACACTTTGCTGCAACTTCTTCCCGACGCTGTTTTTGCTCTATTGAAAGCAAGCGCGGCACGCATCTTGGGCACAGTTTTCTCATCTTCAAATCTTCGGTCAGTATATCATGTATAGCACTTTTTGAAATGCCTATCATTTCAGCTAGCTCACGCATCATCCAATACCATTTTGGGGATTTTCGTAATCGTGTGAGGCATGGACTCTTTAATTGATCGATCACTACGGTGTTCGTCTTGGCAGCTCGTACGGCCTCGTTTAAACTCTGCTAACCAATATTTTACAGTCATAAACGACGCAGCAGACTCTCTCAGATCTAGCTCTGCGTTAATATTGGTTGAACTGAGACTTTTCAAATGGAAATATTGAATTACATAACGGTGAAAAACTCACTAAGATCGTTTGCTTTTTAAGGCTCAAATAAAAATACCAGTTTTCGACAAACTAATTTAGTTTTCAAACTACTGGCACCATCTATACGCCAGATCGGCTAGTTTTGGGATCACCCACATATATTTCTGCACCACTTGCCCGTGTCTTTTTTATTTTGCCTCTTAAGGGTATGAACTTTCAAATATCTCTTCTTTTCATGGACGACCAGTTCCATGCGAGTAGCGAAACTGGAGCAGTTTTTGTCTGCGAAACTCTGACCAGAGGGTTTTATTTTCTAGTAGCACGTGAGATCAGAGGCCCCAAAACTATTTGTTCTTTCCTGATCGTGGTGTAGGACCCCTTGCGGGAGCATCGTGTTAGTTGTGGTCGCCAGAACACGTGTTTTCAGTGATCTTACGTTTGTTCAGGTTCTAATGAAGGTAATGCGGGAACTTGGAAAACACTATTCTTCGTCGATTAGGTTAAGGTGTCTAGATAGGTCTCACTCCTGACCGGGGGGAAGTTCACTTCATACCAGTGACTTCAAAGGTACTTTGGCTGAGCGAGGAAACAAGCCCTGAGGAAAATTTCCAGGGGGATATGCTTCTTATCTCAAAGGTGCTTCGACTAATCTTTTCGGGATTAGTCTGAGTTCCCCTATGTGGCGTTGGCTCTTGCAAATACAAATAAGGTTTTCAAAGCGAGACCCACGTAAAACTACCACAATTGATTGATCCTCCCTTTTCATCGCAATGTACACTACTTATAATTTTATCATGATTTTAGCTCGATTCGTTTATTCGATGCAGCGGTATAATTTTTCTAAACATTTCTCTCCATTCTTGTCACGCGTTCTCTCTGCTAGGAAAAGGAGCTCATTATGTGTCATAATTCTCGAAAGCACCATTTTTATCCTTTTTTTTATCCCTAAAAGTACAAATTTCGAAAGTTTATTTTTATTGCAATCGTATCCTGGGGGAATATGTATACCTGTTTTGGTGATTCTAGTTTTGACCATTTGTTCTGATGGGTTATAAATCAATCTGTTAGTAACGCTATATTTATGAATATACGAGGTGTGATCAAAAAATAACGTTATTTTCAATTTTTTCAAAAAGTATTTATTTATTAATCAATAACTATTTTGTCCCCTTCAAAGTAATACCCTCAGATATAATATACTTATGTCAGCGTTTTTTCCAATCCTCGAAACACTTCCGAAACGCGCTTTTTGGTTTTGCCAACAATTTCTGTTTCGGTTTTTCTTTTATCTCCTCAATCGTAGCAAAACGCTTTCCTTTTATCGATGTCTTCAGTTTTGGGAATAGGAAAGAGTCAGCGGGGGTCAAGTCCGTTGAATACGGTGGTTGAGGCATGATTGCGCTTTTGTTTTTGGTCAAAAACTGACACATAAGCATCGATGTGTGAGCTGATGCGTTATCATGGTGCAAAATTCATGTTTTACTTTTCCACAATTCTGTGCGTTTCTGACGGATTGCTTCGCGCAAACGGCGCATAACTTTAAGGTAGTATTCCTTATTGACCGTACGACCTTATAGCAAGAATTCATGATGCACCACGCCATTGCAATCGAAGAAAACAGTGAGCAAAACCTTCACATTTGACCGAACTTGACGTGGTTTTTCCGGTCTTGGCTCTTCTGGACGCTTCCATTCAATGTCATAGCCATACACCCATGATTCGTTACCAGTTATGACCTTTTTGAGGAAATCTGGATCGTCGTTGACGACGTTCAACAGCTCCTGAGCGATGTCCATGCAACGTTGTTTTTGCTCAAAATTTAGCATTTTTGGAACAATCTTCTCTGCCGCACGTTTCATGCCTAAAACATCCGTAAAAATTGTTTGGCATGAGCCGAACGATATGCCAACATCAGCAGCAACCTCTCTAATAGTGATTCGACGATTATCCGAAATCATTTTCTTCAATGCTTCAATGTTTTCATCGGTTGTTGACGTGCTCGGGCGACCAGGACGAGCATCGTCATTGAAATCTTCTCGGCCTTCCTTAAACCGGTTATACCACAATTGAACTTTTGTTTAGCATTCATAATTTTTTTTTAACAACCGTTTCGAGCAGCCATACATTTTCTTTAGCTAGCTTTTGCTTTCCTTCAATTTCATTTTTTTTTTTTCAATTTTTTAGATGATCAAAGTTTTGAATTTTTGTTTAGTGAATTTTGTAATCAATAACTTTTATATCAGTTTCAGAGTCAGCTTTTGTTAGCTGATAAGTTTTGAAAATTTTATTAAGCTGAAAAACGTTTTATTTAGTTCTATATTTCTACTCTCAGAACGCATACTGTGTGTCAAATCTAACTGAATTTAGTACAAATGTTTGGAAGTGATAAACATAAGATTAGATTGAATCAGTTGCATGGGAGGTACCAGAAGGAGAGAATAAACTGTATCGATTTTTTTCTTAGGTATTACCAAACATTATAATTTTTTAGCAGCTCAAAGTTTTGAATTTTTGGATTGTGTATTTTCAGAGCATTAACTTTTATATCAGCTTATATTTTTCAAATATTGTTGGCTATCAGTTCCAGCCTTTGTTAACTGATAAGTTTTTGAAATTTTGTTAAGCTGAAAAATGCTTTACTTTGGGGCTTTAGCTGCAATCGAGTCAGCTATTGAAACACTAGTTTCAATATATAACTCTTGACAAATTTTGGCATCTATTTTACTTAGATTATTAGAATATTTGATATTTTGGAGATTATTTCAGTTCTTTTACATTTTTTTTTTTATTTTTTTAGCATAATTTATTGCGATTATTCTGTTTGATTCATATCACCTAAAATATGGCGGTACTCTAAAGAAAACCACTAAAGGGTGGCGCATAAGTAACGTTAACGACGACTATATTGAATGCGTTCTTGTGCATCATTTGGTTTTAACTCGTGAACCAATTGCATTTTATATGCAAAATTCTTTGCAAACTGAACTGCCTAGACATCTCTAACTGCTAAGAACGTCGCCTGGTGGAAGTTTCGGGGTTTTCCTCAATACTTGCTTTCACTCGAGCAATGATCACTTCATTTCGAACTGTACGAGGTCTTCCCGTACGCGGAAGATCACAGACAGCGCCTTGTTGCCCAAAACGCTGAACCAATCGGTAAATTATTGAAGCGCTGGGAGCATTTCGAACATGAAAGAATTTTCGATATGATCTTTATAATCGAATGCTGACTTTTAAAGTAAAATTGAACAACTTTGGTTCTTTGTTCTGTGCTGAGCCTTTCCATCATAAATTTCCCAAGTATTAATTAGTTAATTCTGTAAAGAGACGAAAAAAGAGACTTAAACAAGAAATTTATTCACTGATCACATCTTAGCGTTACTTATGCGCCACCCTATAGAAAGCGTAGCTGCTTTGTCAAATGTTAATTCATTCATGTTCACGAACATTATGTTAAATACCATTTGTCGATAACAGTAGAGCATATTTTTAGGCCGTCCGTACTCGTAGCTATATATGTTTATTAGTGCAGTCGTAACAGCAGCCCTTGTAATGTTGTCGGTGCTAGCTAGATAATGGTGCCTAACGAGAGGGGTGGATGCAGTCACGTTGTATTTGCGGTCGTAAGGAAAAACGTATTAAGTGGAGTTAGTACAAAGTCGAGTTTATTCATTATTATCATTGTAATTATTTTGATGCACTTCTACATACAATCCTCATTTCAAAAGTCGACGAAGCTCACAAGTTATAAGAATTTTTCCAAACATTATTGATGTATTAGCATTAATATCGTCGTCCAAGCGCGATTTCCAAATTCCTTATATTTCAAAAGTTATTACAAATGCTCATTGTAGTGATTTTTCGAAAAACTTTTTATATTTCAAAACGATAAATTATGAGCTAAACGGGTATTCCTTATAAGCACAGATATAATGGCAAGTTAAGAGGCCTCCGATAATAACCCCGAATTTATGTTGCCTCTAGGATATCTTATCTAAAGTAGGGATACGTTAATAGCAAACCATTTCGATACGGAGGAGAAAAATTAGGCATCATCAACTCAAAAGCGTTAAAATCTCCAATTTAAGGTGGCTCATAAGTTCTTATAATTAAGGTATTTGCCATTATTAAAAAATATTGTGTGTTGAATTTCAAAATTCCCAAGCCATGTCATGGCGGTTTGAATATGCGACTACCGCGAGTGGTAGTCAAATGAAAAATTGCACCATAATTAAAATTGCACATACAATTTTCATATAATAATAACTCTTATGAAAATGTGAAGAAGACACACCGTAAAACCCCCGCTTCTTTCTTATGACAAGCCTATGCTAAATTCATTGGTGATTACGCAAATTTTTTCCAAAGTTTTCTCCAAAAATTGCGGTGAATTTCAGCTTCCGCGGATGCACTTCTTTTGCTGGGCAGTTTCACTGCTAACTTATGATTAATACTTGACTCCTACCTCAAGTATTTCCATATTTGTATCACGGTTATATTATGTGCGAGCATATCACTCACTTCTATGTAAGAGATGAAAATAGAAAGCCCATTTGTGAAAGCTTTCACTGTTTAGAAGAGCAAAAGCTGTTCCGTGTTTTCGGGGGTTGATTTCTTTCATGCTTGCTTGTTAATCAAGTTTTCTACCTAACGACAATTTAATTAAATTTTCGACAAAAATTCGAATATTAGATTTAAAAAAATGTAACGCCAACTGCATATGTGTGTGTTTATCGTCGAATTTGTCAAAAGGACTAACCGATAATTATGTCATCGAAGTGAAACACTAAGTCAATTAAATCCACAGGAAGCTTAACAAATCCTTACAAGCAATTCCAATGAAATAGTATACGTATTATTGTACGTTAATACGATTTCAGGTCGATTTTACAGTCAGAATTTTGTTTCGCAGTGAAATTCGTTTTCGGTCTTTTCAAATGTAATGGATTTCTTAAGTAATTAACTTATTATATTTGTTACAATGGTTAGTGAGCAAAAATGTAAGTATTTAAATATTGGGTTCTCCCTTAAGTAGTTAAAATTTTAAAAATTAAATAAATTCAAGTTTTTGTATTTTAATTAAACGACCTTTTAATGGATATCTCTTATTAGTTGAGTTATCAAGTTCGAGGCCAACAATTTATTTAATGTTTATTAATTTTCAATATTTCGATCCAGATTGAACATCATATTCTGAAAATCTTATGTTTTTATGGGCGATGCCCCCATTTCTGTGCTCAGGAAGCATAATGTGTGCCAAATTTACAAATGTTTGAAAGTTATGATTATAAGAATACATTGAATCGATTGTCTGGGAGGTACTAAAAGAAGGGATGCTATTTTATTGATTTTTTTTTATAAATTTATTCAAATCTGAGTTTCTACAGTTTACTTACTGCAAACTATAGAGAAAACACTGAAGTTTTTGGCAAACCGAATTATTTATGCAGGAGTTACCACAAGGGTTGCGGCAATAGAGCTCATTGTTATTTTCAGACCATGCTTTCGAAACGCCTTACATATTACAAACTTCAATGCAACCAAATAAAAGATATGAATCTAAGAATATAACGGATTGTCCTTTTAGTCTGGCAAGGCTGTCAGCTGTTAAATACCTGTCATTTAAAGTGTTATGTACTTAGTAAAAGGTTTCCCATTTACGAATATGGATCGTTTAACAATCGAAGAGTGCGTAAAAATTGTTAAAACTTACTACAAAAGTGGTGATTCAAACGTGAACTTTCAAACAAATAAAATTTTCTTCAGCGATGAAGCTCATTTCTCACTCGGTGGTTCCGTCAACAGGGAAAATTGTTGCACTTCAGGCTCGAAGAACCCATAAGTATTTGGGGAAAAGACATTGCATCTGGAAAAAGTAACTGTTTGGTGCACATTATGGTCTAAAAGTATCATCATGCAGTATTTTTTCGAAAATGTCGTGTTGGTGGAACTAATTCAGAGCGCTATGGCCATATGATAACCGACTTTTTCTGGCCTTCAATTGAAGATTATGAACTGGACGATATGTGATTTCAGCCAGATGGTGCTACGAGCCACACAACGCGACCGATTTTGGCTTTATTGCATGAGAAGTTTCCAGAAGATCATGAAATTTGACGTCGTTAGTTCTTTTTGTAGGGCTACGTCGAAATCATGTTTACGCGAATAATTCGCAAACGTTAGAGCATTTGAAAACCACTATTGGTCAAGTTATCGCCGCCCGAAGTGTGCGAAAAACTGGTCGAAAACTGTCCCAAAAAGATCCATTGCTGCAATCAATCCATCATAATCGAAATCATAGCTTTATATGAGTTTTATTTAACTTTACTTTTGAAACATGAATTTTACTTTTGAAAAATGGATAACCCGTTATGTCGTAAATTGGTTATTGGTATGTGAGGTTAAGGATTAAAGTGCAAGAATCAAACTTCAATAAATCGATATAAGGAATGGCGAAAGACCCTCACTTTTTCACTCTCGAAAATTAGGCAATCAGATGCATGACTAAACTCAGTGCAGTGAACGGATGACACCAAAAGTGACGTGACGATTTATTCGGCTTTCCTCAAATTTTACACAGAATTATTAAATATTATTTTTAGATTGAATTTTCATAACATCAAAAGAGTTACGGAAAGAGGCTCCATTTTCATTTCTATTTCGGCAAACGCATCAAATTTAGTGAAAACAAATAAAAAATAGGATCCTAAGATGGATAGATGAGATCCGTTATTTGAATGGAAGTTGCTCAATTTCTTCATATTCTGACAGGCTTTATGAATCTTCATAAAATTGAGATTAATCTTAGGAGTTACAGAGAAAAAATGGATTTCGAAAAATCGTTTATTTTATATGCGAGGTGACAGATTGAGCAGGTAGATATGGGTTACTTATAACCCCTGGTATATTTTGGCAAAATATTAAGTTGTGTCAAGTTTTAAGAAGTTTTACAAAGATTTAAGACAGTTATACTGGCTACCAGGAAGCCAATCAGACCAGACGGACATCGTCCAATTGACTTAAATATATGTATATGAAACGCATTTGATAAAAAAAATATATATATATACTGGGTACATTTGAAGCTTTTTTACGTATAGATGGTTTGAAAAAAAATATTTTGTATTTATAATATAATATATATAATATATGTAATATTTTTATTTGAGCCATCAAAAGTACATGATCTCAGTAAATATGTAATCATGGAACAAATTTGTCACCGTTATGTACTCGTAATTGAATATTTCCAATTGAAAGGTCTCAGTCCAAGCAATATAAAAGTCGAGCTAGATTCTACTCTGAGGGAGTTTGTTCCTTCGTTTAGCACTGTAAAATATTGGGTAGCAGAGTTTAACCGAGGCCGTACGAGCTGCCAAGACAAACACCGTAGTGGTCGACCAATTAAGGTGTTCACGCCAGACTCGGTTAAGAAAATCCACAAAACAATATTGGATGATCATTGGCTGAAGCTGCGTGAGCTAGTTGAAGTGATAGGCATTTCAAAAAGTGTTCTACATCTTATATTAGCCGAAGATTTAAAGATGAGAATGCTATGCGAAAGAAGGTTGCCGGGCTTGCTTTCAATAGAGCAAAAACCGAGTCGTGAAGATGTTTCAGTAGAGTGTTTGGCGAGGTTTCACCGCAAAAAAGTCGAATTATTGCGTCGATTTATAACTATAGATGAGACATGGGTTCACTACTTCACATCTGAGACAAAGGAACAGTCAAAGCAATGGGCTGGAATGGAAGAATCGCGTCCAAAGAAGGCGAAGACGGTTCTATTTTTTTGGGATGTGTATGGGATCATTTTTATTGATTTCTTCAGAAAGGAGAAACCATCAACGGCGAACATTATGCTAATTTATTATAGCGTGTAAGTGGTGAAATTATGAAAAAGGCAGCTTATAGCGAAAATAAAAGTGACTATACTCCAGTTCACACATGCACTATTGCGTTGGCCATTAATAATGAATTAAAGTTGGAATTGCTTCGTCACGCACCTTATTCGCCAGATTTAGCTCCCTCGGACTATTTTATATTTACAAAGTTGAAAAAATAGCTCGGTGGTAAAAGATTTGCCAACATTGAAGGGATGGAGTCTGCAATTGATGAATATTTTAAGGAATTTGACAGTTCTTACTATAAACAGAATACAGAAGTTAATGAATATCGCTGGAAAAAGAGTATCGAGGAGTCGAGATTGTGTTGAAAAATACAGAAAATTGTTCCCAACTTTTTTGTGTCTTATTTGTTAGGTCGTCTAGTTTTGGGACCGCTTTCATATATCATCGCTCCTTCGGGTAAAGATATAAGAACTGTTGACAATAAAAACATTGCAATAACTGTGTTAATAAAACTTATGGAAACTTTGTAATGGAAACAGTTTTTTTATTTAACAACCAATTCTAGTAAAATCATCAAATATATAAATGCATGTTATAATAATACATTATTTATAATAGTCATATATATTTTCATATAGTATAATATTATATAATAATATACAAGGTGGCGCAATAGAACGTGCATATTTAAAAAATAGATTAAAAATAAATACAAAAGGTATGGTTAAAATAAATCTAAGACATTTTAGAGT
The DNA here is from genome assembly GCA_019455685.1 of Philornis downsi. Lineage (NCBI taxonomy): Eukaryota > Metazoa > Arthropoda > Insecta > Diptera > Muscidae > Philornis > Philornis downsi. The sequence continues at coordinate 5,026 of JAHXMU010000154.1, read as the reverse complement.
AATAAATGGAGCTAATTTTTAAAAATAACATCATCTAAATGGTGACTCTCTCTACGGCGGCACTCCTCTAACCGCAAACGAAAATTATTGAAAACTTTCTTCAGTAATAATGGTGTAATGGCTGTCATTTCACCGCGGATATTCTCCTTGAGCTGAACGATGTTTCTTGTATTATTACTGTAGACTCTGTCTTTTCGAAATCAATCTGCCAGGGAACATCTGCTTCACCACCGCCATGGAGTCATTTGATGTGTGACAGGTAGCTCCATCCTGTTGGAACCAAGTTGTGGAATTCACTATTCTTGAACTTTCAATTTCTGCAGCCAAAAATCCGTCCAACATCTCAACATAGCGTTCCGTATTAACCGTGACGTTTTGGCCCCGCGCATTTTCGAAGAAAAAAGGACGAATTATTCCTCTGCCAGAGATTGCTGCCCATACTGTCACTTTAGAACTATGCAATGGTTTCTGGTGTTTGATTTTGGGATTTTCACTGTTCCAGTAAAGACAATTTTGACGGTTTACGAACCCATTCATAAGGAAATGAGCCCCGTCAGAGGAAAGGATATTGTCAAAATTGGAAAATCGATTAAGTATTTCATTAGCGAATGCGAACCTTGCTATGAAGTCAGACTCTTTCAATTCTTGTGTTAATTGCAGCTTATATGGATGCAGTTTAAGATCCAATGTTAAAATTCGTTGCAAACTTCGTCGCGATAATTGTAAGACAGACGATCTCTTGCGAGTCGACATTTGTGGATTTCCTCGTACTGACTCCATAACTCTCTCAACATTGTCTTCGGCCCTAGATGTTCTTGGGCGACCATTTGCTTGTGGTTTAAATGTTAAACCGGTCTCTGCAAAACGCTTTACCCATATTTTAATTAAATTAGCACTTGGAGCTTCACTGATTCGCCGTAGTCCATATTCAGCACAATATAGTCGCTTAGTAGCAATATATGAACGAGAGTTCTCGTAAAATGCGCGCACGCAAAATGCGCGACGCTTCCCGTCGAAGTGATTCATAGCGATTAAAACTCCATGAAACTCTGTCTTTGTTCTGTAATTGCCAATTGTTTCGTTGTATTGATTTACAAATAGTGATAAAATTTGAAAGAACGCAACCGTTTAACTTCAACATTTCTGATATTTCCTTTACAGATGTCAGACCTTATCCATATCCATATTATTCTTAGATTCAAATATTTTCAGTCGAATTTGGAGTGCATCAAAAAAGATGGATTGAGTTAGGTCTGAGAATAAATATAGATTATTATTGCACATCGTTCCCTACACGACCGCCTGGACCTTCACATATAAATAACCGATTTATCGGTCAAATTTTTCGCTAACATTTCTGGTTAAAAATTGAAATTTTGTTTATTACATTATTTTTCTTGTAAACTGCTTAACAGTACAATTCTAGTATCTCCCTTATAAATTGGCCGGTTTAGCAAAATTTATGAATAGTTCCCTTGCTTACCATGAAAATTGCCTATAGAAGAACTTCTCAGCTATGGTCAGTTAAGAGGCTTTTTATTATTAAACTCACTTAACGGTATCTATAGTTTAAAGACGATTTCAAATGCCGGTTTAGGAAGTGTTTACCAGACTTCTCGATTACTCAATTATTTGAAGCGTTCGTCTGGCACATGGAAGTGATGGTCACTTAAATAAGTAGTAGAATGACGTGCATATGTACGATAATCGTGTGTTCTTGCCACCATGTCATGTTCGGTATCGATATTGGGTGTGTAAGTTCCCGGTGTTTGCCAATAGATGGCGCCAGCTGTAAGTGCTAGTCGATTTTACCATAACCTAAACGTTATGAGCCCAGCATAGCCATATGGTAAACATACCGTCCCGACACAGTAGTGATTTTCTTTTGACGTCATATTCTTTTGGTTGTGTGAATATGTATGATTTTGTGCCAAATAATCGTCATATGCGGGAAGTACTGATTTTCTTCTTCCAATCGAGGGAAACAGCGGCTGAAGCTCATCGAGAGCTTTAAAATATTTACGGAGATGCTGTTTTAAGTGAAATAACGTGTCGAGATTGGTTGCGCTGCTTTAAAAACGGCGATTTTGATGTTAACGACCGTTCGCGTGAAGCAAGACGTGAAACCTCCGAAAACACTGATTTGACGGCATTGCTTAAAGTGGGATCCGTGTCAAACGCAGGTAGAGCTTGCTTCAGTATTAGAAGTTACCCGCCGAACAATTTCCAAGCGATTGCGTGCGCTGGGAATGATTCAAAAGCAAGGCACTTTCGTTTCTTATGAATTGAAGCCAAGGGACGTTGAGCGTCGTTTTTTCGCCTGTGAACAACTGATTCAGCGATAAAAAAGGAAGGATTTTCTTCATCGTATTGTAACGGGTGATGAAAAATGGATTCATTACAACAAACCAAAGAAAAGAAAGTCATGGGGGCTGCTGTGTCATGCTTCTACGCCGCCAACCGAATATTAACGCTGCGACAGTTAGGCTCTGTATTTTCTGGAACTAGGCTGGTGTTATTTATTAAAAGCTGTAGAAACCATGCGAAACCATCACTGGGGATCGTTATCGACTTTTATAATTGCAATTGAACCTAGCACTTTGCGAGAAACGCACGAAAAAGTGATTCTTCATCATGATATGTGGTCAAGCCCGTTAAAACCTACCTGGAAACGCTGAAATGGGAAGTCTTACCCAATCCGCCACATTGTCCAGATATTGCGCCGTCCGATTATCACTTGTTCCGTTCGATGGCACAGGGTTTGGCTGATCAGCAGTTCCACTCATATGACGACATCAAGGAAAGTTTAGATTCATGGATAGCCCCAAAAGATGAACAGTTTTACCGTGACGGAATTCAAGCTTTGCCAGAAAGGTGGGAAAGAGTAGTAGTTAGAGATGAGCAATACTTTCATTGAATCGTTTTTAAACATGCTTCCATAATAAAGTTGAATTTTTGTAAAAAAACCGCGAGTACTTAGTTCCACACCTAATACTATTTCTCTATGTTGGCACTACAGCAAAATATTTTATGTGTTGATGTCGACAAATGTCGACATGTTGGCCTTTTTCTTAATACAAAAATAAAACAAATACAAAAAAACAACAAAAAAAAAAAAAATATTTCAAAACTTTATCGACCTTAGAACTATTTTGTTTTTCTACAAAAGTATGAAATTTGGCACACCTAAGTACATAGTTTCCAAATTTGTATTTGGAAGGTCTTCAAGAACCAATATTTTACAACTTCCACTGGGAAGAACGCTAATAATGCAGTGGTCTTTTCGATTTCGTACTATACAATTATGGAATTCAATAATTCCATATGAACACAGAAGATTCTCACTATCATGTTTTGGGTTTAAGAAGCTCTTAATGTCTTGCTTGTAGAACTATTATACTTCACTATTAATTGTTGATGCTACACATTCTATATCCTATCTTTCTTCATATTCGTCGTTAATACTGTTAATACTATTATTATAATAATTATTATTAAAACTTTTTTAAGAAACTGAATTGTAAAATTTCAAGCATGTGTCGCAGAAGGTTGGTCTGCGTAATCAATTTGACCGTATGCGGCTTTGGATTGCGATATGGAAATAAAATAATAAATAATGATAATAAATAAATACAAATCGATTTCGAATTTTTTACTTTTTTCTGCAAAAAGTTGATTAATCGATTAGACTAAATTCGATTTGCAGGATGCAAATTGACTCTCTTTGTTGTATAGCATATACATATAAGGACAGTAGAATGGCTGTCTAATTTTGTACCTGCCCCCTTGTTTGTTTGTTTTACTACGTGAAATCATTGCGGAATTGGACAAAATTTCTCTCCGATGTAATTTCATGATTTATTTTTACTTATCTATTTCATATTCCCCAAAATTCAATACCGATAAGAAAAATGGCTTCCAATCCGGATAAGCACTGTTATTTGTTGACCTAGATCATTCATAGTAATAGTATTAAGGTAGTTCTATACCTACCCTACCTTAATTTCTAGGCCATCTCGATATTTAAAAGCCCACAGTTCTACACATACACACACACACGCACGTAGCTTTATGGTTCAAAGAAGGATAAACTTTTTCCATGGCAGTAGAAAGAGAGGAAAAGTGCGCATGATCTCTTAATGCGAATTTATTGAATTGAACTTTCATTAAGAATACGAGTACGCAGACTAAAATGAATGGACAATGAGGCTCTCTGAATAATATAAAGGAGAGAGAACACTCACTGTGAGAGTAATGCCATCATGTGTGGTGTAGGAGCTTCCATATCTGGCGAAAAGTTTCAAACACTTTCCGAATTTTCACAGCAACACAGTGCGGACGAACGAATAGCAGAGCAAAAATACAAGAATTATTCTGTATTGTTTCTTTTTGACTATTTGTTTTGTGTTGTGTTTATGTGCTATTGCTGCTACTGCTGCTGCTGCTGCTGCAGTTGTCGTTGTTTTTCCATTATTATTTTGTATGTGTGTGCGATTAAGCAACTTCGAAATCAGCAACAACAGAAAAATTCTTGTATACGGTTTTCAACGGTCACACCGCACGAACTGCACCACGGCGAACAGTGAACAAACGGAACGCGGAAATGAGTGGACTGAAAAATTGAAATCTCTAGAAAATATTGAAATTTGAAAAGAAAATAGAAAAGAAATATTTTGTTAACATTTTCAAAACAAATATTCAAAAAGAGAGATATCAAGCAAACGAGTGGCAAATAAATAAACGCAACTCCGATTTGTCACAATTTTCCTGTTGGAATTCTCAGAAGAAAAAGAAGGCGAACTACACACACTCACACACGACACCAGCTAAAATATTGTACATAACTGGTGAGTGAAAGATCGGGTTTTGTGGTTGGGAAACAGATACTATAATTTACAAGAATCCGTTAGGAAAAAAACATGTGTGTATGTGTGTGTATACAATTTTTGGTCGAGCAAAACATTTATACGTTTTGTTTATTTACATATTTTCTTTTAACAATCATTCATAATTTTGTTTTTTTTTT
>JAHXMU010000153.1:0-10994 GCA_019455685.1 Philornis downsi | reverse complement strand
AGATAAAAATAGGAAACTTATTGAAAAAGTTAAAAAAATGTTAAAGAAGTATTGACAATTTTCGTTTACAAATTGCATCTTTTTCGTATCAAGGATATAAGGGTGGTGGCCGTGTCCTTTGAGATAATTTCACAAAATTGGTCAAAGTTATCCGGAATATATCAGAGACCAATCGAGCCAAGTTTTGTTCAATTCCAGAAACAACTTTGGAAAAAATAAGGTTTTTCATTACAGGATATATGGGAGGTGGGCGTGTCCTTGGACCGATTTTCTCTAAACTTGGTTTTTTTTTCTTCCCTAGTTATAAAAGCAATGTGTACTAATTTTCATTCTTTTCTGAAAACTCCTTCTATTTTTGGCCACCGTTTATATGAAAACACGACGCTGTGCGGCGTTTGAAAGCCTTAGTTATTTAAACCTTATTAAAAACGTTAAAGACAATCTTGACAAGTTACTTGACCTGAAAATAATAGAGAACAATTTGTACGAAAGAACTCAATACGAGAGATCGGCAGAAATGGATGAGTTTCCTTGGAAATTGTGTTTTCCTGAGGAAACAACATACCCCCTCATACAAAAAGCTCATGACTCTCTAACAGCTGCACATGGCGGAATAAGAAAAACAGATTTACAAAGAGACGAAATCTGCAAACCAAAATATGCGGTCCACATTAGGCAATGAAATTATTCGAGAGACCATTTCAGAAAATATTCATTGATTTTCTGGGCAAATATCCGCGCTCAAAAAATGGGTAGATCATTTTTCAAAACTCACTTTTTTAAAGGCCATGAAAGACGCAGCGGCCAAAAATGTGGTCCAGTTTCTGATTCAGGAGATCTTCCACAAGTTCGGCGTCCCTGAAATAGTACATACATACTGGTCGAAAATTTTCGAGAATATGGTAAAATTACGCACATAAAAACAGCGATCTATTCACTACAATCAAATGCGGCAGCGCGAGTAAATCAATCAGTCTTAACAGTAGAATGCGCGCTCAGATCATCTGTCCACTCAGCGACCGGAGTGACTCCATTTTTTGCCCCTTTTTGGATATAATATGTTCACTAACGGGGTCGCAATATAGGTTTAGATTTGTGTCTATACTTGTCCATCTTTATATCGTTCATTTTTTGGTTCTAAACCAAACATTAAGAGATAATCTATATATATATATATAATCTATATATATATATACATATATATATATATATATATATATATATATATATATATATATATATAAAATATATATATATATTTTATATTATATATATATATATATATATATATATATATATATATATTTATTAATCAATAATATATAATAATATATAATCCCTAAAAGTCCATAACACACATTTTTCCAAAAATATTTGATCGTACAAAAACAGAAAAAATAAATAAATAGGGTAGTGGCGATTGTCAGTGAAAATTTTTGTATATTAGTACTGACAATTATTATGAAACATTAGAGTAGTAACAGATTCTGCTTGAATTGGTTGGGGGACACTGCGAAATTTTTTAAACTTGCCGGCAAATTGTTCCATAATCTTGCAACGCGAACCATAAAAGATCTTTCAAAAACGCAGCTAGAATAACGTTCTATGAGGACTTGGGAGTTTCTATTCGAAGAGAAATCGGTAGCAGCATGCAAGATATGCCGGTTGGTTGAACTTAATAATGCAAAAGAATAAATACAAGCATCTCAGTTTCAAAAAGCATAGAAAGGAACATCCAAGAAAGTACTTTTCATAGGTTTCTGCGCCATACATGATATGTGATAATAAAATAGCATGTGCCAAAGTATATTTTATGTTAACCGGTAAAATAACATTAAGATAGTAAAGTTTTCTCAAAGCAAAATTTATTTTTGAACATATTCGAGAAATGTGCTTGCTGAATTTTAGTTTATGATCAATTTGTTCAATAACAGTTTGTTCACGTCCAGGTTGGTTTTATATATATATATATATATATATATTGAACTGTTATATATATATATATATATATATATATGTATATACCACCTAAAGATGTACGAAACCCATGGTAAATAAATTCAAATATTCTTGAGGGGGAAGCATATGTATTCAGAATTTACTGCCAGATTCTGTGAGCCAACCGTGCTTACAGATTAAAATCGCGTAAGAAATTGGCATCATAATACTCGCTGCCAGTTGCATGCATATTCTCAGGTTTATGTTTTCAGATTGGAAAGAATTATCTTTCCTTAAGCAGTGTTGCTATCGGTTACCAAATAACATTATTGTTAAGTAACAAGTGATTTATAGAGCTCAAGCGGGACTACATCAAGCGTAGTATACCGCACCATTATCTCCAAGTTTGAAATATAAATCCTGAAAACATCTTGCATTAGCATTAGCGTCTACGAGCAATAGGCATGACAATATAATGACCACTTATCAATAACATAGCCCGAAATTGTGATCGAATGTTTTCCATTCAGCATAATGAATGGACAATATATCTGACAGAATAAAGTATTTAACAATTGTAGGTATACGCACACATTCCAAATAGATTATTTGTTATCAACTAATTTTTCGTCTCCCAATATAGGTGTATTCATGGTCATCCATGTGTACATATAAATATTCTACATATTTCGTAATAAATAAGTTAGAATATTTCTGAATCTGAAACCAAATAACATTCCACTCTCTCCTCCCTGTGTACTAAGAAATATAAATGTACGTAAAAAAATAAAAAAAAATTAGTACCAAAAAAAGAAATACTAGGTTTTAAAAGAATCGCCAAGAAAAAAGTAAGGTCAGACCACAAATTCAAAACATTGTACAGCAAATGCTACATAAATTTCGGCACAATAAGAGATATTACGTTTTGAAGACATATGTACGTATATAATAAATATGAGATATGTGTTAAAATAGTTAGAAACTAATATTAATTAAAGATTCGTCACGATGTGAATTCGCTAGAGAACAGTAACGTTGTAAAGTATTAAAACATGCTGTCGTTCATAATACGGAAATGTTTTTGAATCAATATATATATATATATATATATATATATATATATATATTTTTTAAGGGAAATAGTAGTAGGAAATGGAATACAGGATTGCAAATAGACACATTAAGATTGCAGCCAAGTAAGAATGCAAAAAAGAAGATAAAATGAAATAATTTAGAAAAAACCTGCACCTAAACCTAAGTTACGTTATTCATCGTCAGGACAGATTTTGAATATTATAAAAATGTTGCGATCGAAAATAATCGGCAAGACATATGCATGCTACTTGCAAAAGAATAAGGTAATCTGTGTATTTGAGGAAAACGCAGCAGTCGAGTTCCCTCACAATTTTTGAATATCAAAAACTTGCAGAATTCAATAACCTTACAATAATAAAGCCCTTGAGAATCTGCAGAAAATAAAGAAAGTACAGAGAACAAGACAATGACAGTCAGAAGGCTATAAATTTTGGGAGTAACATTTCAGAGTTCAAGCAGAGCGGTGCAAAGTACTTTGCTATAAAATTTAGCAGAAGTAAAAATAATTGTGTGAAACATTGTGCATTGTACTATAGCATTTGTTACTTATCAGGCTGGTGTCACCTACAAGATATCACCGAAGGGAAAATTGAGTTATTGACATTAAAACCGAAAGGTAAAGGTAAGATCTTAAAAGAAATACACTATCGTTATCGGTTGGACGCTAAAAGAAAATTAGAGAGGGCGTTGCTGTTGCCGGAACCACCAATTCCGGAATTCCAAAAAAAAAAAACTGAAAACTAAATGCACCGCACTGAAAAGAAAGCATAGAAAAGAAGAAACAATAGCGAAGAGTTAACATTTACTGTAGTGTCCATTTTGTGTTTTATGTTTTTTTAATGATTGAGTATTTTTTTTTTTTTTTTTAGGGAAATATGTGAAAGACAATTTTTTTTTTTTAATTTATGGTTAGTTGTCTTTTTAGTTAGAGGGCTTACAAAGTTATTTATTGCTTTGGTAGCAGTTTTTTCATGGGAAATTGAGCTGAAGGAGCTCTTTTAGGTGGCCAGTATAGATTTTGGACGCAGGTAGTGGCGTAAGCAGTCAATTACGACTTTGTAAGGCCTTTAAGTATTGGCTATAGAGTGAAATCTGATGGGAAGAGAGATTTAAGGATAGGGGATAGAAGTAAGCTCATAAGACTAGGAAGGAACATGTAATAAGAATAAAAAAATTGATATGTTGGCTTAAATTTGTGTTTAAAGAGGAAGGCTGAATTGATGTAGTAAGTTTGGTAATGTGTGTGTCTTAGGGGCCGTAGATTTAAAGAAATAAGGAGAAGCTGCGGTCATGGCAAGGTGGGATATATGTGTGGGAATTCACCTATCCCTCCTCCTTAGTGCGTCGTTTAATAAGTGTTAGTGTTTGACGTTAACAAATATAGGTGATGCTTATGCTGGGCTGAAGTGCTGAGTTGGAATCCGTACCTGGGAGTCGGCAGAGCTACCGGACGAACATTTCAGTGCCATAAGGGCCAATTTCTCCCACAGTAGGTAGATTATGACGACCATAATGTCAACCCATAATGCACGAAAAGTACCCACGTTTGAATCACCACCTTTGTAGTAAATTTTAACTATTTTTACGCGTTCTTCGATTGTTAAACGATCCATATTCGTAAACGGCAAACCTTTCACTGAATAAATAATACTTCAGATGACAGGTATTTGACAGCTGACAGCCTTGCCAGACCGGCGGTTTTGAAATTAGTAAATGGATAACCTTGTACTAAATAACAACACTGACGATCGACCTATTTGCAAAATAATAGCTATAGCTATAATTGATCGTAATGTAATACGGCGAGCTACGCGTTTGAACGGTGCTCGAATCTTCCGCCGTATTGATAATCCGCAGGATTTTTGTTCTCGCATAAAAAGTGTTGGCACAATTAGCTGTAATTCTGATAACAGCGATATAGATTGAAACCACTTAAATAACTTTTTACCTCAGCATTTAATTCTGATCGCATTGATGCCAACATGATGTTTACGGGACCTTGTGAAAACAATTCACAATTTCAAAATGTTGAATTAAAAACCTCAAATGCTATATTTAATAATAACTATGCCGATTTTCGTAAACATCACAGCATATCTTCTCTTATGTTTTGTCAAACAGACAACACTTAGACAATCCTTTGACACCTTTAGACTGTTCTTATATAAACTTTTCACATATTTCAATCAATCGTGCTTTTCGTGGAAACTTGCTTATTCTTTCTTATGCAAGGATGTAGGTCCGATTCACATTATGTTCTAACTAGTATACTGCAAGAATCATTTTAGCACCCCTTTTGTTTATAATGTATGTGAATGGCATTCGTTCCCTATCTTGTATTATAAATTGGCTCTCATATTAAATTCACTGCTCACCTGCTCAAAAACAGAAAAATACAGCTTTTTATTGAATCTTTCCACAGCTCCCTCATGAAAAGATCATTTATTGTTTACGATTGTAGAATACTCTGTCTGTTGACTTAAGTAGTATTCCGCATGACATGAGTATTTCCCGGCACCTCTAATAGAGGCCACCAAAACCTCCGCAATGTTCTTTTATTCCATAGACACTGGGCAACAAATACTATTTAAAATTTCCAAAAATTCATTTATAATAGGATCCCTAAACCAGCTAACCAGCTCTATAATTTTGAAGATTCCGAGGATGGTGCTCATTATTAAATTCAATACAAATGCAAGATCTGAAACGCTTAAGGTGGGAATACACGACATGTATTTTACATATCGCATGTCACTTTTTTGACCCGTCTGTTTATCGTATGTCTGTCAAAATTATGAAAAAACGCGGCGTTCAATTTTATGTGGCCAAACGTGCATGTGTAAACCACATAGCATTGTCATTAACAGCTGATGTTGTTATGATACAAAAAACCATTTTTGTTTTTTTTTCATTAATACTTTTATTTATATTGTTAATAAATTACTTACTTTTGCGTTTTGTCTATTCATTTTAAATTATTTTTATTTTATTTTTTTTTTTCTTGTAGTCGTTGAACACTTGACGCTTTGTTGTTTATAATAAAACAGCTGACGGCGATGCGGTTTACATACAAAAATAGAGCACGCTCTATTTCAAAAATTTACATATGTATTGCATGGTGTATGGTGCATATGGCATGTTTGACAGGGGCCACACGGCATGCATAATTTTTTGGTATGTAAAAGTGACATGCGATAAGTAAAATACATGTCGTGTATTCCCACCTTTAAGGATCAGAAATAATGTTCATCAATTCTACAGGGTGGCCCAGAATGAACGAAGTGGTGTGAATTCCTTATAACTTTTTTATTATAATTTCTTTTTCTTTTCTTTTTAGTATTTTGTAAAGAAGACTTGGAGAATTTATAATGGAGCAATACACAACTGAACAACGTGCCCAAATCGTTGAAATTTACTTTGTAAATCAACGGTCCATTGTGTTGACTCAGCGTGCATACCGTCGTCAATTTAATGTGCGGGTTGCACCCTTTCAGTCAACAATAAACGGTCTTGTTGCAAATTTTCGAGAACAAGGAGCAGTAAGGAACCTTCCTGGTGCTGGCAGACGACTAACGGTGCACACGGATGACAATATTTAAGTGGTACAGGAGAGTATTCAGGAGGATCCACAAACATCAACCAGGAGACGTTCGACACAACTTGGCATCTCAAGAGGGTCGAGCATAAGAATGTTTCCATACAAAATTCAAATTGTCCAAGAATTGAAACCGACAGATTACCAGCAACGACTTGACTATGCAATTTATTTCCAGCAAAAAGCACAAGAGAATCCTAATTTTATTCATAACTTAGTTATGAGTGACGAAGCCCAGTTCCAATTAAATGGGTTCGTTAACAAGCAAAACTGTAGGATATGGGCTACGGAAAACCCGAGAGTACTTCATCAACGACAATTACACCCAGTTAAGTGTACTGTTTGGTGCGGTGTTTCTTCAGAAAGGATCATTGGCCCACATTTTTTTGAAAATGAACGAGGTGTTGCCATTTCCATCAATGCTGATCGATATCGGGCCATATTGGAAAATTTTGTAAGGCCAGCCGTGGAAAACCATCCGCAAATATGGTTCCAACAGGATGGAGCCACAGCGCACAATGCGAGGGCCACAATGGCTCTTTTACGCGACATATTTGGTGAAAGAATAATTTCGCGTACAAGCAATTTTAATTGGCCTCCGCGTTCCCCGGGTTTAACCGCTCCAGACTATTTCCTTTGTGGTTATTTAAAAGGGAAAGTTTATGTTAATAAGCCCAGGACTATTGACGAATTAAAATCCAATATTCGAGACGAAATTAACAACATAACACCGGAAATTTTGCGAAAGGTCATGGAAAATGTGTTGGAAAGAGCACATTTGTGCGAAGCAGAAAATGGCCACCACTTGCGGGATATCATTTTTAATAACTAATCTAAAAATATTCCCCATAAATTTACTGTATTTTAAAAAAAAATTAAAAAAAATATGTCTTAAATAAAAAGTTATAAGCAATTCACACCACTTCGGTCATTTTGGGCCACCCTGTATATTTGTGTTGTCTGAGTAATGAGTTCAGGGTAATTATTTAATTTCCCACTTTTCTCTTCAAAATTTGGAAATTTTGAAAACAAAAATATTCGATTGCTAGACAAAATCCGACAAGTTTAAAGCAGTGTGCATGTTTTCTGGCCAACATTTAAATAATAGAGATACCGACTTGAAAGTTTGCGTTATGGATAAATGGATATAATTATTAATGGATTTCGTAATACAATTGAAGTTAAAAGATGATGTTGTCAACTTAATAAAGTCTTAATGTTAACATATTTTTATTAAAGGGAAAGGGTAATCAAACAGTGCTGCTTCCGTTTCTTTCTGCTCTATTATCGGTTTTAATTTTTTGCAAAATATTCCGTTATATATGTACATAATGTATAGTAACAAAGGTCGCGAGACAAAGACAAAATTTTCACTTTAAAATGTTGATTAAATAACGGTTTAGCGTTTTGGGCAAAAACGAAATTTGTAAAGAAAAACATTGTAAAAACAAAAATTGGAATGTTAAAACTTTCGATTCAGGCCAGAAACACGAGTTATAGGTAACATAGCGAAGCCAGTTAGTGTTCTTCACATTCTCCTTTAATTATTTTCAATATTTATTTGTGTCTTTGATCGCTTTATATACACGTAAATTTAGTTGATGGATTGAAACACTATTAACATTTGGTAATAAATGAACAACAAATTTAGTATGAATTCGGAAGGTTATTAATTGCATAGCACTCAGCAAAGAAATAGAGGGAATCATTTTTTGCTCGTTTAGAAACTGTGGTACATAAGCGTGACAATTAATGGTGATCAATACGTTGTGTTGATATGAGTCGTTTTTTAAATCTAATAGCAGATATCAGTAAATATTATCACTCAAAACACTTCCACAATGATTGGCAAAGCGACATTTGTGCTGAATGATTACTTAAAAACTCCAGATTGTTATAACGCAAACTGAATATGTAAATACACTACAATAAAATCATAATTAAAAGAAGTAAGTAAAAAAAGGTATGTACTATTTACTTTTACAATTTAAAGAAGCTCCCTTCGCACATTTACATGTCCCTTCCATTTTATTATAATTTATTAAAAGTTCGGGGTTTTTTCAGCCGTTATAGGCTATAAATATAAGGTAAGGTAAGTATTTATTTTTATTTTCCATAATACTTGAAGGAAGACAAAAATTTTGCGTCAAACAAATTTGCGAAATTGATAGTAGCTTACGTCCAACAGTGTCCGAACGAAATAAGACCCTATTCCACATTTATTTATCATCCTGCTCGATATTTTGATTGAGATTGTTATTGTCTGATAGAATCCTTATGAAATTATTTGCTCCAAAGTGCTCGTTCGTTATAAACGCAGAAAATTACGTGACTACAAAACTGTTCGCCGTAAACAATGTTCATTTTAAACATATTTCCTATAAATGCAGCTGTTTCACAAGAATTTGTTCGTTAAAGCATAGTTAATTTATAAAATATAGTTAAAATCCCCGAGTAACATATGTGTACGAGTAAGAGAGAAACTATAAGTAATATGGAACATTAGAAAACATTAAATATGTCCTTTCTGGGTAGGTTTCTGCATCAAGGCTTTGTTTTTTTATATTCGTGTTGTATTTTGTTCACCTTTTCATAATCTCTTTTTAGTTTGTAAATAGATTCTGCCACTTTATGCGATTCAAAGGGATTCAAATAATTGATCTATCTCAATATATCTTTCTTCTACAAAATTATTTAGGAATTATAAGGGAATGTTCGTATCATCCTTCGCCCTTTTACTCCTGAACTACCTACTTCCGAAGGACTAAAAGAACCTATAAGCGCACTGTTATTCTCATAAAATTGTAAGATTTAGAATCATCGCACACAAATGACCCTTGTTGGGCTCCATATAGCTCCAATGTTCCCATTTTCCCAGGAACAAAGAAGTCTCAGGTCACAATGTGATTTTTCCACTGTGTATAATGTTATGGACGATAAATGGGTGTGGCTAAAACATTTTTGCCTCATACATAGCATTTTGGCTTAGCTCTTATATTCGCCCATATTGGCACTGTGCATTGGACTGGCGATGTTCTTTTCTGTAATTATCGATTTTTACCATATATTTTAAGACATAAACGGCAAAAAAAGCTTAATAATGAATTGAAAGTATCCAATTTTTCCAGGAGGATTAAATCACTGTACGAACGTTTTTCGATTTCGAGTAGTTATAACATCCGCGGCCCATAGTCTCGTGGAAAATGTACCGATCCATCTCCAAATAAGTGATCGTGCCAAAAAAGTTCTCTTTTCATAATCCTCTTTTGCAGTGAAAATCATATTTTGATGGTACCTTAAAGACAATATTTACTTCTTTAATGGATAAATTAAAATTCTGTTGAACAAATGAAATGAAAAAATCAGTTATTTGGTTTCCCTAGCAGTATTAATATGTAAATTTTATTAGTGGAAATACGAAATATATTAGAAAACAGCACCTTGGATATTGTAGGAGTCAGAGAGACATGGCTCAAACCATCTACATCCACAGGTTATTCGTGTTGCAGAAATGATCGTCCGATTCAGAGGGGAGGTGGTGTAACTACGTTTATTTCGAACAATTTTAAGTATAGCGTGATATGTAAAAGTAGTAACTATGGTCTTTCTGAGAGTTTGTTTATTGAGGTGCTATCAATCATGTGGTCAGAAATTATTGTTTGGTGTAGTACTTCATGGAGATTTCTCTCTCTTGAGAATGATATCTCCGATGTAATTGCAAGATATACTGACATTTATATTTTGGGTGACTTCAATAAGAATTTATTTGATATGAGACATTTTAGTCTAATCTAGGTTAAATATTTTTGTTCATCATAACACCATACCAACACACTTTGATGTACTTCTTCAATCATCTTCGTTGATTGATTTTTTCTTAATATCTTACACTGCCAATGCGCAGTTTTCGGATCAGGTTTATTGTCCTACTATTTCAAAGCATGCTATTACTTTTGTTTCTTTAAATTTTAAAATTCAACGTAATGATAAAAATGCTTATGAGTTTATTTATTATAAGTCTGTAAGACCAGAAGTGCTGAGTAACACTACTGCCCTATTTGATTTTTCGAATATGTATACTACGAGTGATGTTAATTTTTAGTTAAATATATTTATGTTTGGTTTGTCCTTTATTCATTATGTTATCCCACTTTTATTGTAGAGCCAGAAATCGTTGCAAAAGTGTTAGTAGAAAAAACTTTTCGTAAATACAGATTCTATTAAAACATTGTGGAATCGTAGTTAAGGTAATTTTGATATTTATGTGGAGCAACTGAATATGTATTTTGTTGGCAACCAACTGAATGTAGCTACGTATCCCATACCGCAATCGTTGAATAATGGATTCTCCTTTCCGTGCGTTACC
>JAHXMU010000152.1:0-27890 GCA_019455685.1 Philornis downsi | reverse complement strand
TATGAACATATTGTCAAGGCATGTACGAGTATCTTTATTTGCATACATAGATATGATAATGTTACATATACACCTATACATGTACGTGTATGTACTAGTTTCATTATGTATAAAAGGTTTTAGGTTGATTGATAACCATGGAGAAAAACCAGAGCACACACATTCAAAACATTTCAACAAAAGAGAATAACTGAAAATAGAGTGAGAGGTGGTAGAGGAAGTGGGAGGCGAGGAAGGGGAAAACGAAAAAATAAATAAGTTTACAACTAATCTGTATTTATATTAAGAGGTACAACTAACTAGGAAATTTAACATGAAAATCGGCTGTAAATCTCACAGTACTTAACTAAACGTAGTTCTATAAATCACCCTACGCGGTGGCACATAGATTGAGGACGTTTTTGCTTTATGTGAATAGCAAATATATTGGAGGACATTAATTTCTATGTTTGAGTGAAATTTCGTCTATTAAAAACTCATATTTTTTTCATTCATTTATTTCATCTTTACATAATTCCTTCATTCATTCATATCTTCATTTTATTTTTATATCAGATCCTTATATTTTCAAACGGAGCAATGAAGGTACATATCATTTGATATGACAAAAATGTATTACCCAGAAGGAAGCATTTACAGTATCAGCTATATTTTGACCAAATGCGTTTCATAACTTTTTATGTCTAGAGAGTGATGTCCGTTTGTCTGGCTGGCTGGTTGGAAGCACAAAAACTGTTGCAAATTTTTATGGAACTTCTTAAAATTTAAAATGTGGCATATTCCAATAAGTTTCAAATCGTTGCTGGAGAATTTAAAGGGGCTATATCGGCTCATCCTCTGATACCTACCATACAAATTGACCAATTCTCCGAAATTCAGTTGTAACTCTGTGACAACTCTTCACTTGTAATCTGCGGCAACCAATTTTTTGTCCATTACATTATTCCACAAATCCTGGTAAATTCGAATGATTAATACCATGTCTTCTGGTACCTCCCCACAAATGACCGATTTAACTCGTGTACTCTTGGCACGATGGTTAAGCGACTTACGTTCACATGATCGTGGGTTCAACCCCCGATACAGCCACGTATCTAGTTCTGAGCGCCCTGACAAAGTGTCTGACGAAAACTTCTAGTAGTCTTGTAAATGATTCTCAAACGTTCGGAATCGTCGTGAAACTGTAGGTGCCGATGAGTGAGTCGAACAGTAGAATGCATGTGAACTAACTGAATGTGAGAAACTCTCCCATGTCTCATTCAAAAGATGCACAGGAACTTGGTTTTGTTCCTTAGCTTCATGTCTTCCAATCGATAGCACCAAATTTAGTCATATTTGGCAAATGTTGAGCCGGGTCTCAAAATGAAAACGAAGCACGTTGCCACATCCATTCCCTTAAAAATTAAACGATTCATCGGAAATGAAGTTATGAAGCAGTGAATCCAGCTCTTATCTATGCATTCATATGTATGAGTAAATAAAAATGCAGTTATAACAACTTTTTACTCATACATACGTATGTAATAAGATTTCATAACAAATGAAATTATTTCATATTCTGTCCCCACACACTCACTCAGTAACGCAAATGTCAAGATGATGGTGATTGACGTAACAGCCAGAGATGGACATAGTTTTTAATAAAAATGTTTTTTCATGCTTTATTTATCGAAAGGACATTTTATATGATAATGTATGCATCTTTAATGAAATAACAAAGACGTTAAGACGATGTACTGAAGTTGAAAGTCTGACAAGGAAGTGTGGGAGACGATTGTTATAAATTGTTCTAATTTGTAATCCATGCCATCCTTATAATACAGGGCGTTTGTAATTTTTGTTGGTAGCTTTAGAATTGTGTACTAGAATTATGCACTAGAATGCATTGCAGATATTAATGTGTTTCGTAAAGGGAAGATTTACTTGAGTAATACTCCTGAGGAAAGGAAATGTTTGCTTGTATTGATTCTATTTAAAGTGATTTTGTCGTTCATAAATGTCAATGTCTGAACTTACGAAACATTTCAGAAGTTTAAACACCATATGTTATTTTGTTATTGAGCCATTTAGGGTTTATTGAAGGTTTTATAAGAAATGTATTCACAAAGTGTGTTTTAACTATCAGACAACAAAAATAGATTTTTGTCATGTTTTTATCTTTTCCAACACTGTTTGTGTATAATTTAAACTAATTGTGATGCGCAAACAAAGTGAACAAGAACCGATACACCGAATAGGAACATGTTATTCAAAATTTTATGTAACCCATTGACAAACTTCAAACAATAGGGAAATTTAATAATTAGTAACTGTAACAATGGACATTAATTTTTGAAAATATGAAAGAATACTTTATAAATTCAAGTAAGTTGTCGTAAATTCTTCCGTAAACGGATATAAAATCCAAGTATGTATATTAGACAACAAAAATAGATTTTTGCTACGTTTTTATCTTTTCCAACACTGTTTGTGTATAATTTAAACTAATTGCGATGCGCAAACAAAGTGAACAAGAACCGACACACCGAATAGTAAAACAAGTTTTTCAAATTTTTATGCAACCCATTGACGAATTTCAAACAATAGGTAAATTTAATAATTAATAACTGTAACAATAGACATTAATTTTTAAAAATATGAAAGAATACTTTATAAATTCAAGTAAGTTGTCTTAAATTCTTCCGTAAACGGATATAAAATCCAAATAATTGAAAACTGCTTCACTGTTTTGATTTTTTATTCATTATTATGTAAACAAACCAGTGATATGATGAAAAACACATTAAGATACTGTAAACAAAGATTTCGTCAACAACTGGAATTCTAAGAAAATGTAAGCTTAAATGGTCAATAGATATCACACTTCGGTGCTTTAACATATTGCCATTTGGAGTATATACTAATAGTAACGGGTTATCCAATTTTCGGTTTCAAAAGTAAAGTTAAATAAAACACGCATAAAACTATGATTTCGAAGAAACTTTTATTATAACGCTTGAACATTGCCATTATGTATGAAATTATTAAATTTCCCTATTGTTTGAAATTTGCCAATGGGTTGCATAAAAATTTGAAAAACATGTTTTACTATTCGGTGTATCGGTTCTTGTTCACAACCGAAAAAATAAAAAAACATGTAAAACATGTTTTTCAAATTTTTATGTTTTTTTTTGCGCATTACAATCAGTTTAAATTATACACAAACAGTGTTGGAAAAGATAAAAACACGACAAAAATCTATTTTAATTAAAATAGGTCATTTTAATGACCGGCTCTGAATAGATTGCAGCGGTGCATCGTTTTCAGTTTCGTTTCAGTTTTCAGTTCGTTTTCGTTTTCATTCGTTTTCATCGTTCTCAGCGTGATTTTCGAAAAAATATGGCCCAATGACACCTCCAGACCATAATGCGCACCAAACAGTCATTTTTTCCGGATGCAATGGGTTCTGGGTTTTCCAAGCCCCAAATACGACAATTTTGCTTGTTGACGTAATCACCGAGTAAGAAATGAGTTTCATTGCAGAAGAAAATGTTGTTCGATTAAAAGATCGCATTTGAATCACCACTTTTGTAGTAAGTTTTAACTATTTTTACGCATTCTTTGATTGTTAAACGATCCATATTCGTAAATGGCAAACCTTTCACTAAATAAATAACACTTCAGATGACAGGTATTTAACAGTTGACAGCCATGCCAGACCGGCGGTTTTAAAATCACAAAGTGAATAACCCTGTATATTCTGCTAAAAATTTTATTAGTCTGAAATGCTCGCAGACTGTTTAAAATAAAATATTTAAAATTATTTACAACTGTCAGATGGATTTTTATACCATGGATTTGTTTAAAAATTATGCTAAAAGTTTACTTCTTGTGGAAGGAATAGAGGTGTGATAAAAAAAACGGTTTACTTCAAATTTCGTGAGTTACGTATGTTCGATTTTCGCATTTTTTTCTGTTATGTTGGTACACAAGTCTGTTATATATGTTGACAATATCAGCCATTTTGGATTGTCAGTTTGTTTTTGACAGATAAAAAGGTTAGTCGTATTTTGGTGTGTTCTTCGATTCTTTACTATTCGAAAAAATGGATCAAAGACACTGTATTCAGTTTTGTGTAAAAAATTAAATTAAATGTGCAAGGACATTTGAAATATTGACTGTGGCGTTTGGCGAGTCTACTATGAGCAGAACACAAATTCGATTGTGGTATAACCGGTTTAAGGAAGACCGAGAAGATGTCAATGACGATACTCGTCCTGGTCGCCCGAGCGCGTCAACAACCGATGAAAACATTGAAGCAGTGAAGAAAATGATTTTGGATAAACGTCGGACCACTATTAGAGAGGTTGCTGATATCGTTCGGCTCATGCCAAGCAATTTTTACGGATGTTTTAGGCATGAAACGTGCGGCAACGAAGATTGTTCCAAAATTGATAAATTTTGAGCAAAAACAACGTCACATGGACATCGCTCAGGAGCTGTTGAACATCGTCAACGACGATATAGATTTCCTCAAAAAGGTCATAACTGGTGACGAGTCGTGGGTGTATGGCTATGACATTGAAACCAAAGCCTATCCCAATGGAAGCGTTCAGAAGAGCGAAGACCGAAAATGGCACGTCAAGTTCGGTCAAATGTGAAGGTTTTTCTTACTGTTTTCTTCGATTGCAATGGTGTGGTGCATCATGAATTCTTGCCACAAGGTCGTACGGTCAATAAGGAATACTACCTTGAAGTTATGCGCCGTTTGCGCGAAGCTATTCGTCAGAAACGCACAGAATTGTGGAAAACCTAATCATGGATTTTGCACCATGACAGCGCACCAGCTGACACATCGATGCCTGTGCGTGAGTTTTTGGCTAAAAACAAAACCGCAATCACCGGACTTGAACCTCGCTGACTTTTTTCTCTTCCTAAAACTGAAGACACCGATGAAAGGAAAGCATTTTGCTGCGATTGAGGAGATGAAAGAAAAATCGAAACATAAGCTGTTGGCGATTTTGATGGCGAAATTGATGAATAAATAAATACTTTTTGAAAAAAAATTTAAAATAATGATTATTTTTTGTTTGTATTCAAATCTGATGGTCAATTTGGTAACGTATTTGTAACATTTCACAAAATCCCAAATAAATCAAGTCTGCATTTAAACTATACTGCACCTCATGATTTCAATGAATTACCATGTGAACTTAAGGAAGTTGTTAGAATATCGGCGTTTAAATCGAAAATTAAATTATATTTGCTTCAAAAAAACTGAAACACTTCTGTGATTTATTTTGTTTTCTACAGCGTTATTTCATGATAATTAATTTATTCAAAATTATATTTGTTACTGTTATTATACAGGGTGTCCGTGAGGAAGGCATACTACCTTGTTTTGCCGCCATTTTGGTAAATATTAGTCTTGACAGTTTATATTTGGCAGTCGTGTAGTAGAGACGTGGCAAATTTATTATGGAAAAATATTCGATAAACCGACGGGTTTTAATCGTTAAAACATTTGATCAAAATCTATCATCTATTACTGTGATGGTGAGGAAGTTACGTGATTTTTTTGAAAGAAACAACGTGCCAACAAGATACACTGTTTATCGTGTAGTGAATGATTTCGAAGAAAGAGGGTCTGTAGCTAATAGCGCCAAGCATGGACCACCACGTACTGCAAGGCCGGCCGAAAACATTACTGTTGCTCAAGAAAGTGTTGTTCAAAACAATCCATCAACCTCAATTCGACGCCGTGCTTGGTGTTCAAAGAACAACTTTGGCCATAATTTTGCGCAAGGATTTGCATTTGTTTCCATTTAAGATTCAGTTGACACAAGAGCTTCTTCCACAAGACCATTTACGCCGCCGTACACATGCCAATAGGATGCTACAGCTCGCCCATGACATCCCCGATTATCATGAAAAAATCATAATGAGTGACGAGGCGCATTTTCATTTGAATGGATATGTGAATAAACAGAATAGTCGGTCCTGGGTAATGGAAAACCCGCAAATTATAGATCAGTCACCTTTGCATCCATTAAAAGTGGCAGTTGCAATTTGGTCAGGAGGGATCTTTGGACTTTACTTCTTTGAAACTGAAAACGGCATAACGGTGGCTGTCGAAGCGGGAGTGATATCGTGATATGATTGAAAACTTGTTAACGGTACAACTGCATGGTTTGGGCTTGACTAACATGGGGCATCAACAAGACGGTGCCACATCGCATACAGCCAGAATGGCAATTGAATCAACTTTCTACAACAAGTTATTTCAAGAAATGGTGATGTTGATTGGCCTCCACGGTCGTTTGATTTGACTGCTCCGCATTTCTTTTTGTGGGGATATCTGAAAAGCAAAGTTTATGCAAACAAACCAAAGTTGCTTGAGCAGCTCAAACAAAGTATTCGTGATGAAATTAATGAAATACCGCGTGAAATGTGTGAGAATGTAATGAAAAATGTGCTCAACAGAGGCGGACATTTATCTAATATTGTATTCCATACATAATTGCCGACATTAAATAAAACATTTATCAATACTCGTATAAGATCCATTCTCTTTCATTTAATCGAAAGTTATAAACAAACGAAGTAGTATACCTTCGCGACGGACACCCTGTACTATAAATTAATAGATATATTTCTTTCCTCTACTAATTTTCAAATGTTAATATTCAATGTTAATAATTTTGCCAATCAAATCAAAGTCTAAAAGGCGTTGAGACATTATAAACATTGTAAACTATAACTGTATGAAATAGAATTGAATTGACATCAAATTCCAACAACTGTGCTAAAAGTGAAATAAAAAAAATCGAAAACACCTCCAAACATTTTCGTAAATGTTTGACTATAACGGCTAAAACGTTGAATAAAAATGACAATCTTTAAGAACAGTTAACAAAGGTATTAAATAGAGGTATTTGTAGGTACAGCCTTGTTACACCTGTAATAAATCTGTTTTAAATTACTACGAATAAAACCCTATGAAAAAGACCCTTAGAGTTTTATTTAAATAACTAAGAATAGATTTATTACTGGTTTAATAATGTTGTACCCAAAAATTGTATTCACGTAAAGCTATTTTAGCCAAATATTTCCAAAAATGTTTGAATATTTTTTTAATTTTTGTTGCTGTTTTACTCCTACCGGTATTATTTGCCATCATTGCATTTGATGACTTTAATTGTTATCAACATTTTGTTAAAAAATTGTTATTAAAATAGTTCGGATAGTTCTCATTATCCACTTGAATGTTTGAGCATTTTTTTCATTTTGTTTCTTCTGTTTTAAAAATTTTTTATTAAAATAGTTGTTTGATTACATAGTGATGAGTAAAAAATCAATGGCATCTTCTCATTATCCGGTTGCCGGAAAATTTAAAACAATTCATTTGAAATTATAATTTTCTTTCCATATATTTTTAAAAATTATTATTAATTATCACAGTTATCAAATATTTCATTGTTTGAAATTTCTCAATAGGTTATCTTAAATGTTTAATAACTTGTTTTATTATTTAGTATATCGGGTTTTGTTTACTTTATTTACACATCACGATCCGTTTGAATTACCCGTAAACTGTGCTGGAAATGATAAAAAAAACTGCAATAGTTAAAATATCCTTTATGAATATGTTACCTATAAAACGTTCAACAAATGCTGAATCGTTCAATAATAAAATGCTCTTCTATAGTGTTTTTGGGTTTATCTATGAATATGGCCCTACAATTTTAAACTTGTTATAAACTGTATTTAAAAATAAAGAACGGATTTTTTGTTTTTTCTTCGACAAATTTTCATTTAGATGTCAAAATTCGTTTACAATATACTTATGCCAATTATTTCTTCCTTTTTTTGAAATATGTTAAACAATTACCTTTCGGTATGGCCTTCAGAGTGCGCTGTGGTTTGCGTTGAAGCTCCTCAATCGATTCTAAACGATATCCCGATATCACCAATATTGAATTTTATTGTATTAGTTTTTAGGGGAAATGTGGTTTTTAGCGTGCATAAACGTAATGTAGAATTGTTTTATCTCATAATTTTGATATTATAAATAAATATACTATAAATTACTGATTGTTTAAGTTAGTCGCACGCCACCTATCACGCATTGATTGTACTATTGAGTCATCTCACCAATACTGTGTACGATATAGACAACATTGTGTACGATATAGATAATCATACGCCACAATAGATACTAATTTCATACTCATTTGCAATGTACGCTTCATTGTACAACATTTTCAATAGCTAAAAATATGCAGGTATAGACTGTAGTTGCTTTTAATTACAACTTTTTTATTATACCATTTTATTAAGCGGTTATAGTTGGCGACATTTGTTCCTTATCTGTACAATCAACGTATCGGACTTTTACATTTGATATTACTTTTTTTATTATCAAATATCATTTCAACAATTTTTTTGAATGTAGCGGCAGTCACGTAGTTTGGAATTCAATGCATGCATGCCAGAAAAACAGACACAATCCCTTCTAAGCTCTTAAGTACCTGCAGTTACTTCAGTTAATATTTCCTTGAAATTTTCACCAGGATCAAATGACACAGCCAGGCAATAAAATACGAAATTAAATGAGTTTTTCTTTTTAGTGGAAGGGAAATTGAGGTTATTTTTCCATTGACAAGTTGCCAAAGTAAATTTGTAAATACCTATAAAAGTAAATCATGTGATTAAAATAGCAAACAGCAACAGCAAAAAAGCGAAAGGAAAAAAGTCATTACTTTAAAATTAACCCTGATGCGTGTGCTGGTGAGTGTAACTGTCAGAGGCATAAGTTCAATGATACTGGATTTTAAGAGGATTACTCTGAACACACTCACATACACATATCTGTATACTCTGTATGTGACAGGCACGAATGATTTATACTTACTTATCCATACCCAAAAGTACTCGTATACAACACATAGCGACGTACGATAGAAGTTACTATGGCATACAGACAGTTAAGTAATGCCTTATTAAAATGTTACTATGTGTGTGTGCGTTATTAAACATATATTTTAATAAGTGGGGAGTGTAAACAACGTGAAATGACAAACCCCCATTGATACAGCTTTTGCTACCTGTTGCTTGTTGACAGTGTTGCCAAAACTAAAATGAGCAAAAAAGAAAAAAAAAAACAGCAAAAAAAAATTTTTTTTTTTTTTAAATTCTGAGAAATATAAATATATTTTTTGAGTTTTATAAGCAGACACTTAAGAAGTCAGATCTTTGGCCATATTTAAAATTTTTATATATCTTGTATATTTCGATATATGTAATTCGATTTACGACTTCATAAGTATTATAAAAAGTGTAATCGTCATACACTCAACACCATTTTGTTAATTTTTTGCTTATCGATACAATTGCTTTAGGATACAATTTTGATCCTTGGAATTATTAGAGTCTCGAACTCGTTAAAATAGTTTTTAAGGTCAGAGACGGTTTGACACTTTTCTTAGGCATAAATTTGGATGAATTTAATTTAATTTATTTTTATTCAGGAATAAAATTTTAAGCCTTAAGGCTTAAATTATAATATCACAACACATCTGCTCCATAATTTAATAACAACTAAATTATAAAATTGTTTATCTTAGTAGCAAAAAAAAAAAAAAAAAAAAAAAAATGTGACTTATGGCAGCCTATTTCACTTAGCAGTATATTTACTTCGGATAATATTTTTGAAGATTCGATCAATAACTGATATTTCCAGTTTGGTTCACGTTTGATCCGATCAGTTGAAATTCTTGCGGTGTTTTTTTGTTTTATATAAGAATTATCTTGACTAGTTGTGTGCATGGAAATAAAAATATTAAAATTGTAAAAAAAAACAATAAAAAGGGGCCGCTTCACTTAGTGTAGCAAATAAAAAACGCTAAAACGAATTTTATGTTCATCAAACTTTAAATAAGATTCGATTATGCACGGACTTTAAATTGCGTCTGGAGGTGAAATCTACTAAAATGCTAACCTAATTTAAATTCAGAATCAGAATTTTGCCTCAAAATATTTATCAAAAAGCTTTCTTTATGCTAAAATAAGTTGCATTAATATGAAAAAAAAAAAAAAAAAAAAAAAAAACGCCACATAATAATCTAAAAAATTTATGATAAAAGCAAAAAAAAAAAGAAAGTTGAAAGGTAAATCCAAATTTTGCCCTCAAAAACAGCAAAATTTAGTGAGAAAAAAGCTAAATTGGCAACACTGCTTCTTGATCCCCCTTGTGCCACATTTTTATAAATAATCTACGAGAGAGGGAGAGGAAGAGAGTGTGTGTGTTGGTACAAGGTTAAATGTTAAGCTAGATATGTTAACAATTTTAATAACGACAACAAATGGTTGGCGTCGCAGTCACAGGTGAAATCCTATTACCATGATGTGGTGTTAAATTATTCAAACTGCTAACTGCCACATGTTGTGAGCATGCTTGCGAGATAACATAATAATAATAAATCTGTTTCATGTTTTATTCATTTAATTTCTTTATCATATAATCCAAAATTAGACCAAACTAGGTCATATACGATATATAAGAAACACTTAGATTAACTTAATTTTAAATGTCCTTATTATAAATTTATTTACAATTTAAATAGTTTTTACAATTAACTTTTTAACATCTTTTTCTAGTATTCCACAGAAAAATGAAAAGGTATTTTCTCCGAGATATTTCATAGTAAAATAAAAACAATTTTGATCTGCCTCCACGTGCAGAGAATCGAAAACTGGTGTTCTGAATCTGAGATTCTATAATTCAATCGCAGAGTTATTTTTTTAATGACACAAAATCTTTTCGTAGTCATATCGTTTTTCTATAACTTGAATGCTACTTTAATACATTTTTAGTAGAATTATTTTAGTTTTTTTATTATGCTGAAATAGCTTTCAATAAGATATTTAACCAAAAAAAAGCTAACAAAAGGCTAAACAATTTTGCCCGTTAAGTATGTTGAGAAAGCAAAATTTGGCGAGGATAAAAGCTGCATTAGCAACACTGCCGCATAAAAAAATGTTGATTTAAAATTCCATGTTTTTTCATGTAACTCCTAATTTATAGACTCCAAGAACCTAAGTTTCTGTCCACCATAATGCTTTAGGTAAAGTTTGAAAAATCGATTGATTAACCATGCCTCTTCTGGTACATTCCATACAAATGACCTCCAACAGTTAGTTGGCCAGTTTGCATGCGAGGTGCCATGAAAGTTGTAGTAGGGTAACTTAAAAAGCACCTTATCGCCAATGACTCTTAGTGAGGTCGCCTTGCTTAACTCAACTTAATTGTTGCTAAAATTTAACTTTTATGCCAGGCTAGTGATAGTCGCCTTTCTCAACACTAGCATCGTGTATAGGTAGTCTAATGAATCACTCTTTTTAAAAAGGTGTTATGCAGACTTGCAACAAAAGTGAAACTACTGGAATGTATTATATTCAAGAGGATAATTAGTTGTTTTTTTTTGCTTTTAGAGAAAGGCTAGTTTTTTTAATTACTAATCAAATAAGTTTGCTGATATTCAAGGCATTTATTTATTATCAAACCTACGTTCCTTTTCCCAAAACACAACAATAATAGTAGGAGTGCTAGAAAACGAGTTGGAAATATTAGTCAATAAAATCTAAGTTGAGCTCCTCACTACTTAGCATAAGTCACGTCACGTTCGAAAGCGACAACTTGAGCGATTAATGGCTAAAGTATTGTACATACAAATGATTCATTCTTTTGTCACGTAAGTGGTTAACATGCATTTTGCCAATTTCTCACACAATTCAACATTTGTTTTAATTACTCTAATCTGTCCCTGGGTTCGAACGTTTTAATCCTCCCTCAGTCGTATTCTCTTTGCGTCCGAATTATGATATTTATCATAAAATTAACGATTTAAATTATGAAAACAGATTTTATAATTCAATATTTTGAGCAGTGTTGGCAATACTGATTTTCTTTTGCTTTAACGTATATGAATGAACATTTTTGGATGGCAACGTAATAGTTACACAGCTTATTATGCGATTTAAGCATGAAGGCGAAGATCTGTTACCACGCTGAACAAAACTCGAGTTTAAGAAAATAATAATCATTCTATTTAAATTATGTTGTCGAGTGCTTAAGCCAGCGACCTAAAACCACAGAGTTGTTTGTGGTTTTAACTTGTTTGCCGCTACCAGAGGGCAACAATCATATAGGTATTAGGCGGAAATTGTTGTGCATAAAATTTTGCACAAAGTTTACAAGTTTAAAAATAGTTTTGCAAAAGGGATTATTTGGTGGGAAAAACTTATAAACATTTGGAGAAGTAAAAGTTCAGGCGGCTGTGTTTAAAATAAAGTAAAAAAAAACTGTGAAAAAAATATTGTTTTTATAAGTCAAAAATCGAGTTTTTAGTGGAAAAGCTGAAAATATTTTCACAGTAAAATTTAACAAACAAAAATATGAAAACTTAGAATTTTTTGTTTAGTTTAGTTTTACTTTAATTATATATTTATTCAGGTTTGCAATTTTAACCCTTGATAAAATTTCAATATTCTAACATATCTTACTCATAATTCAATAATTTTTTTACGATACGATATATAAGAGAAAATATTTTTTATGGGTCTAAAGAAAAAGGTGCACAATAAATAATGTGTTAGGTTATTGAATTCGATCATAATGATGGATGGACCTTAAAAAAATTGAGTTTTAGATACAGACGTAATATACTATTTTTCTATGCTTTATAGCATAGCAGTATTCAGGTTAATCCACTAACGTCGGCAGGCGTTAGTCTATTACTACTAACTTCACGCTCCTGTAGAACCCAAATGGTTAATGACAGCGGGCTCATTTGTCGGCAGGCGTCAGTCTATTATGTTGTTTACAAGCATGTAAAAGCATATCATTTTAAGGAAAGAAAAACTTGTCAAAATATTGCCTTGTATTTGGCTGCAAAATCTCAACCCAACATTATTAATGATTTACGACGATTTTATGTGAACAAACTATATTTGTATCGGACCATTGCACATTACAATGATACTGGTAGCTTCGAAAAAAGGCCATGGAAATGGACATCCGAAAACAGCAACATTGTCAGAAATGGTTCAAAAGTAAGGATCAGAATTCAACGTAATCCATGACAAGACATAGTTCAATTGGCGAAAAATTGCAATGTATCTGCTAATAGCAGGGGGCCGCATATTAAAAATAAATTACGATTGAAGTTCTATAAAATACAAAAAGCGCTAGATTTTAAACCCGCACAAAAGACAGCCCGCCAAGCAAGACCAAAAGAATTCAAAAACATACACATTGGTGGCAAATTTGAAAATCTGGTCTTTCCTGATGAAAACATTTTTACGGTTTAGCAATAAGTATACAAAATTAGGGTATAAATCAAGACAATTTAGACCAGCGAATTGCTCTGCGTTTGCATTAGTGATGGTTTGCACCGTGTTAGCTGCCACAAGCCGCTCGCCATTCGTTTTCGTGGAAGGGTTTTCAAAATACTGAATGATTTTTTTTCATATCCAACCGAATTGAACTCAACTGAGAGACAGCAGTTTCAGAGCTCAAGAGGAAATACGAATGACAATTCAAATTGATTTATTAATCGATGCTGCACCGATGAATGGGATATTAACTGTTCTGTTAATGGCGATGATTGTTATTCAGCCAATGAACAATCACTTGCATCAGTAGTGGTTTGGATCGCGGTAAATGCTCACCTTTCATTTTTATGGAAAACAGCGGAAAGGTAGATCATTAAATCTGTCATAAAAAGATTTTAAATTAAGCTTTTTTGCCTTAAGCATGTAAATAATTGGGTATAAACTGTTAGAAATTTTAAACAAGACTCGGTATCATCCCATAAAGTCCTTGACCCCCAAAGAAAAAGTTCCCAGTGTCGTCTCTTTACAAAAATGGATTTTTCCATTTGGTCTATTCTGGAGGCCAAAGTGTTAACTAAATAATATGAGACGGTCTCTGTCTCAAATATTGTTTGTTGGCGGGAAAGAGACAAAAGGCCATATTTCCACATTTGAACAGCGTGTAAATTCTTCCTGTACAGACTCGTTGCTTTTATTAGCCGCTCTAAACGTGGCTACATCGAATGAAAACATATTTTTCTTACAATTTGAAATATTTTTACGTTATATTGAAGTATTTAAATAAAAAATGTCAAAGATAACAAAATTATATCAATTTTAATTGGCAACACTTCGAACGCCGATCCCTGCAAAAAGGAAAGGATAGTTTTTTCCCAGATTATCGTGTGTTTAGAGACATGCACTGTTTTTGATTGCAATGTCCTTGAAATATCTTTCACAATTATGGTTTATGTGCATATATAATATGTATTAACTATGGCTTGATGGTTACTACATGCAACTATCGTTCGCATGATCGCTGGTTCGATCCCCGATACAGTCGCATGTCACGCTTTGAGTAGTTAAGGAATGCATAAGTCTAACAAATGCTTCTAAAACTGTGACTTTCACAATCGTTATTAGGTCCCATTGAGCGAGTAAAAATATAGAATGCGAGTAAACTCTGTTTAAATGAGAAGCTCTCCCATTTTACCTTCATAAGATGCAAGGAAATTAATATTTCTTTTGATATTGCACAAGTAGATAATGGTAAAATGTGGTTCATTAATCGCCACATCTCCGTTAACATTTTGTTTCTGAAGAATGTTTAGGAGCCTTCAATGTCCTTTGTGTCCATATTTTATATTGCGATTTTTTCTTTCCTTCATAAAAAGATAATCCATTTTGTGGTGGATTATTGTTCGAATGCATTTTGAATGTGGCCCACATACGCTTCGAGATTTATTCATAGCAATAAAGCTCAAATTGTAAACAATATGAACGGTCGACAATATGGTTTTTCTCTCTTTTTTGCACCCTAGTTAAACTTGCCCCTACGCACAAACATCGACATCCTATGTCTCATTATGCAAGGGTGATTGTGTATTGGTGTTTAAGCATAAAGCTTATGGACAACCACAAACATCATATGCGGGCATAGATTCGAAAGTGAACAAAAACATGCTCCCACAGCCAGAGAAAGATAAATGGATTTTTAACACTGAGCAAACATTGATAACCTGCGTAGTTGCGTTGCTCAGTTGGTGGCTGGAGACAGCGTTGTTGTTGTTGTTGTTGCATATGGTATCCATGCGTTAATGACTCGAGGTTATTCTATATATAGAATTGGTAGTTCACGAGTTTCCAAGGTCGCTAATAATCATATTGTCGCTTGAAGGGAATTTATGTGCGAGGATTCGCTTGCAAATGGAAATGTGATAAAATATATATAGAGTGTAAGTATAAACATACAGTTTACATATACTTACACAATCGTGATGCAAGTGCGTATGAGTACGAGATGTGATAAAAAAATAACCGTTGTTTTCAATTATTTCAAAAAATATTTATTTATTCATCAATAACTATCTTGTCCCCTTCAAATAATCCCCCTCAGATATTCTACACTTATGCCAGCGTTATTCCCAATCCTCGAAACACTTCTGAAACGCGCCTTTTGGTATCGCCAACCGCTCCTGTTTCAATTTTTCTTTCATCTCCTCAATCGTAGCAAAACGCTCTCTTTTCATCGGTGTCTTCAGTTCTGGGAAGAGGATAAAGTCAGCGGCAGCCAAGTCCGATGATTGCGGTTTTGTTTTTGGCCAAAAACTCACGCACAAGCATCGATGTGTGAGTTGGTGCGTTATCATGGTGTAAAATCCATGATTGGTTTTTCTACAATTCTGTGCGTTTCTGACGAATTGCTTCGCCCAAATGGCGCATAACTTCAAGGTAGTATTCCTTATTGACCGTGCGACCTTGTGGCAAGAATTCATGATGCACCACGCCATTGCAATCGAGGAAGACAGTGAGCAAAACCTTCATATTTGACCGAACTTGACGTGTTTTTTTCGGTCGTGTCTCTTCGGGACGCTTCCATTTTGATGATTGGGCTTTGGTTTCAATATCATAACCATACACCCCTGATTCGTCACCAGTTATGACCTTTTTGAGGAAATCTGGATCGTCGTTGACGACGTTTAGCAGCTCCTGAGCGATGTCCATGCGACGTTGTTTTTGCTCAAAATTTAGCAATTTTGGAACAATCTTCGTTGCCGCACGTTTCATGCCTAAAACATCCGTAAAAATTGTTTGGCATGAGCCGAACGATATGCCAACATCATCAGCAACCTTTCTAATAGTGATTCAACGATTATCCAAAATCATTTTCTTCACTGCTTCAATGTTTTCATCGGTTGTTGATGTACTCGGGCGACCAGGACGAGCATCGTCATTGACATCTTCTGGGCCTTCCTTAAATCAGTTATACCACAATTGAAGTTGTGTTCTGCTCATAGTAGACTCGCCAAACGCCACAGTCAATATTTCAAATGTTTTGGCACATTTAATTTCATTTTTTACACAAAACTGAATACAGTGTCTTTGATCCATTTTTTCGAATAGTAAAAAATTGAAGAGCACACCAAAACACGATTAACCTTTTTATCTGTCAAAAACAAACTGACAATCCAAAATGACTGATATTGTTAACATATTGTCAACAGACTTGTGTACCAACATAACAGAAAAAATGTAAAAATCGAACATACGTAACTCATGAAATTTGAAAATAACGGTTATTTGTGATCACACCTCGTATTTACTTTCATATGCACATAGAAACCTTACTGTATATATCCTTGTTGGTTTTCCTTGAATAGAGCAATTGGCAAAGCGTCTGATTGTCTGTTTATGTCTCTATTAGATTACTAAAGTTTAAATTATAATAAGATTTTGAATCATAATGAAGTTTCTATTGATACGTAACTTTTGTAATCAAATTGAAGCAAACGAAAATAGTACAAACTTGTATGATGCAAAAGTTTAGATGTCCTTAAAGTTAATAACAACTGCTATTAAGACATCTTGGCAATCACTAATTGTCTTATAACCATAATTAAGAGAAACGTAAACAATCTATAGAAGTTATCGAAAGCAAGCATTGAGTACAATGAAAACTTATTTGCCGTGGTTGGGACATACATGTCGTCACACACCCACACACACACGGTTACAAGTTGTATAGAGGTGGTGATAGATTGATAGAGATGATTGATATGATAGGAGGGGGAGTAGCGGAGAATCCTCTAATCAACTTGGTACCTCTCTCGTTGTAGTTGTGAATGTAAATGTTGGACTGTATTGCGAATTATCCAATTGCGATGATCTTTAGGAGGATCAATTTCACAGTTGGTTTCTACCAGAGAACTGAAAATTGGAACTTGTAATTTGGATCATATAATTCCACAGTCATGTGAAATTATATGTAATCAAATTGATATTGCAGAAATTACAAGTGGCGATAAATAAATGATGAGAATTAGAATTAGTGCCAATTCAAAGGAGATTTATTGAGGCAACGAGTTGTGCTTACCAGTTGAGATCTGATTTGTAAGTGATTTTTTCTTATTACAAAAATGTTGACAACAGTTAATTTCAATTCAGAATTCAATTACATTTAGTACACATATTTTAACTCAATGGAGTTATGTAACACTTCAGGTGCAAAAATTTGAGTTCATTCACAATAATAATCTTACAAAAGTACATTTTAATGTACAGTGTGACGATACATTTTTTTTTGCCAAAATACTTGTTTGGACGAAACAACCATGAAGGGATTTGCCCAGATAATGGTACTTTTGTTCTTGAGATAATTCTGTTTCGAGTTTCATAGTTATAATGCCAAGCTCAATTAGTAATTTTTTGAAGGTGCAAGTGATAAGAACATCATTATTTTTGTGAAGAAGTGGTAAAATTCAATAAAAAAGGCATGTCGCGAGGAAAAAATTTACAAAAACGAATTAGGTAAAATAATCGCTTACAAGGACGAAGGATGCAGTGGAAGATAAATTGGGCGCAAAATTTTTACAAAATCCTGACACTTATGGATCTTATAAGCGCTTAGGAAGGAATAAAATGTACTTTCTAATCGCGATGAGAAACAAATTATAAAAAGTGCCAGCAACATACCTAGATGTTTAGGCGACTTGCGCCACCGTTTGGCGGACATTAAAGAGTTCACATTTTATAAGAAATGAACGAATGAGATGCATAAAAATGTAAGCTTACAATGATTATCTGTAAGTCACATAAAATTATTAATCGATTTGTTTTTATTGTAAACATAAAAATTGAATTTAGGTGATCCAGATTGCTTTCGGCGTTATTGGCATGATTTGAGAAAAGAGCCGAAATTCTTTTGCAAGCCAAATTTTGGAAGTAGAAATGTGATAGTTTGGGCAGCATTTTTTGCAGCGGGATGTTTGAAGATGAATTTTGTATTCTCAAGAATGCAAAGTGCTGATTATATCCGAGTTTTGGAAAACAGTCTTATCCCATTTCCGGATGAAAATGGGGACAGAGACTGGATTCTTTTTTAACAAGATAACGCCGTAATCCACGTCACCAGATTGTATCCTGGTTTTCCTCTAAAAGCATCAATGTCATGAACTGGCCAGCAAGATCACCAGACCTTATAGACCGCATAGATATACATACTTCTGAAGCAAGAAAGGTGTACAACGAAAATCGCCAATTCAGTATAGTTCAAGAGATCAAAAATTCGACTGAAGGGACTTAGATGTAAATTCAGCCACAAATTATAATGAATTTTTACAATGTAGTATCAATAATACAGGGTGGGCCATATGAGTGTTGGCGATTTAATTCTTCAATTTCTCGGTAACGCGTGGCGCGGGGTGGCGGGGGGATATGTTGTTCGCTGCGCCGCTTCCTGGAAATTTAGTCGCCATGGAGCCGTACACGGGAGTGCAGCGTGCCTTTTGTGTCCGAGCGTATTACGAAAACAATAAATCTGTGATTACTGCACGACGTTTGTATCGGCATGAACACGGTTTACACGATTTAAGTGAAGTTCCAAGCGCCAATATGATACAAAAATGGATCAGAATGTTCGAAACAACCGGCTCAACAGTACCAATGACGGTTCGTGGTCGCCCAGTTTCTGCAAGATCAGCCGACATTGTGGAGCGTGTTCGTGGTTCAGTTCAGCGAAATCCGCAACAGTCAACACGTAAGAGAAGTCAGTCTTTGGATGTCAAAAGAACAACTTTACGACGAATTTTGAAACGTGATTTGCATTTGAAGGCTTATAAGATTCAGATAGTCCAAGAATTAAAACCCGATGATGCCAATAACCGACTTAACTTTGTCAATTTGATGCTAGAGCGGTTCAACAATTTCAACAACGTGATTTTTAGTGATGAGGCCAATTTTCACCTTAACGGCCATGTGAACAAGCAAAATTGTCGGTTCACGTCCACTATAAACAGCCCTAAGCTTGTCGTGTGGGCTGGGATAACGTCAACCGGTATTATTGGACCATACTTTTTTGAGGACGAAAGAGGGCATGCGATGACGGTTAGAGCGAACAATTATTGCAACATGCTAGCAGACTTTTTGGTGCCAGCTTTGCAAGAACTTCAAGGCAATACCTCGAGGATGTGGTTTCAACAGGATAGGGCCACATGTCATACGGCTAGGGTATCCATAGAGCTGCTGAAAAATGTTTTTCCTGGAAAACTCATTTCGAAAATTGGGGATATTGAATGGCCCCCACGTAGCCCCGATCTCTCTCCATGCGATTATTTTCTATGGGGCTACCTCAAATCGGTAGTCTACGAGAATAATCCGACCAATTTAGAGCAGTTGAAGAGGAACATTATTCAGGAAAGTAACAAAATACCGAGAACAACTTTTCAACGAGTTTTCCAAAATTTGCGACTTCGGTTCCAAGAGTGTCAAGCAGCCGAGGGAAGCCATTTGGACAACATTATTTTTAAGTCTTAAAAATTCCCATGCTTCTACTTTTTAAAAATACAAATATATTTTTTTATGGCCCACCCTGTTCATTGATGCAGTAAATAGTTGGTTAAATGAAAATAACCTTTATATTGATTGTGGGAAAACTGAAGCTATGCTTTTTGTCTCTTCGTTGCAATCCTTTCAGAATTTTGACATCAACATTAATGGAAACAGTAATGAGTTTGTAGATGAAATGAAGTGCATCGGCATAATACTTGATAAATGACTTGATTTTCGTGCTCATATTGATTCTATATTTCCAAAGATACCTTTTACTCTGCGGAAGTTGTACAATATGAATATACGAGTATTCCTCCCAATTCTTATTAAAGAGAGGTTAGCTCATGCCTTGCTGATGTTTCAAATTAATTACGGTATTGAAGTTTTTTTTGGAAAAAAATCTTGATTGCCTTGGGAAAATTGAATTGATTTTAAATAAGGTAGTAAGGCATGTGTATAGTTTGAGGCTATACGTTTTTTATGTGTTCCCATTAAGAATTATGTTGAATTTCGAATTATTAAATCATTTTGTAAATTGGAAATGTCTGGTTCACCACCTTTACTGCGAAGTAGATTCAGGTTCATTAGATCAACCAGAAATCCACAACTTGTAATTCCTTTTATATCAGGCTCTTCTATATTCGTCAAATCATTTACGGTGCGCGTTTGCAGAGCTTAGAGTCGGCTCCCTGGGCATCTACGAAATTTTGCTTATTCAAATCAAGTTTTCCAACACAAATATGTTAGATTTGATTAAGTGAACTGCAGTAGCCTATTTTACAGTATGAACTCATTATCGACACTTGGGTTTTCTTTTTAATTTGCTTTATAAATCTGGTTGGGGAACCATAATGTAAACTTTGCTATTAACATTTAAATTTTTATCGTTTTTAACTTCAATTTTTTTTTGATATTTAATATTTTATTTAATATTTTGTATTTTATTTGTGATGTTATACAGGGTGTCTGTCGTTAAGGTATATTACTTTGTTTGTTTGTAATTTTCGATTAAATGAAAAAGAATGGATCTTATACGAGTAGTGATAAATATTTTATTTAATGTCGGCAATTATGTATGTCCGCCTCTGATAGCGTCACAAATGCGAGCCCTTTTGAGCACGTTTATCAATACTTTCTCACACATTTCACGCGGTATTTCATTAATTTCATCACGACCCTCTTTCTTCGAAATCATTGACTACACGATAAATTTCTCCCAAAAATTTCACGTAACTTTTTCATCATCACTGTAATCGATGATTGATCTTGATAAAATGTTTTAACGATTAAAACACGTCGATTTATCGAATATTTTTCCATAATAAATTTGCCACGTCTCTACTTTACAACTGCCAAATATGAAGTGTCAAGACTAATGTTTACCAAACTGCCGGCAAAACAAATTAGTATACCTTCCCAACGGGCATCCTGTATAAACGGAAGTCAAATTCGATATTTCTTTTCGTAAAAAGGAACTGTTAAAAATCATTGCGAAAAATTCATTTATTGAACTTGGCGTTATAATTGTGAAACACGCTAAAACATAACTATCGCTAAGAAAACAAAAGTACCGTTATCTGCACAAATCCGAAGTTGATGTGCATGATTGTTTCGTTGTTGGATCATCATAACAACAAAACAAAGCAAATTTATGGGTGGCCTTATAAATATGAAACACATTTTATCTTTAGCAACAAAGAAATTCTAAAGAGAATTTTATATTACTATAATACCAAAATTTTTGAAAATGTAATATTTCTTAAATTTTATGGATGTGGAAGCAACGTAGAAAGTTTAATTAAAACCGGTACTCAAACAGCTGTAAAGGGGACTGTCTTATAAAAAGATGGGCAAGTTTAGGTGCGACTTGGGCGTCAAGGCAATGAATTTTAGTCATGGAAAAATTCTAATCCGACATACGACGCAACGCAACCAATAAAGTGGACGAAATAGCTCTTTGTAGAAACATATAATTGTGTCAGTACTGAATATCCTCTCTAAAAATGCATCTGGATTGAATCAGGATTTGCTTAATAGCTTGCAAATGTATTTTCATTCGTTCAAAAATTTGTACTTTTAGAATTTTATGAAATTCTATGTATACCATAGGGGTTTTTTAAGGGCCATCGAAACGCCCAATCTTCCTATCCGATTGCTCGTTATATTCATTTTTGGAATAATGTTGGGTTGGCAAGAAAGAAATTTCAGTTTTTGTCTTTACAGAGATGCTGCTTTTTGAAATATTTTAACTCAGCTGAATAAATTGTATGTTATGCCGAAATACATTTGACATCTCAAGCCTCAATTTGTGATCTGTCTCAATATTTTCATTAATATTTTCGTCATGTTTAAGTTTTTCATTTGGGGAAAAGCAATAAACCATAGAAGACCACTGGGATATCTGAGGAATGCATGATTTGCATGCCTAAACTGAGCGCACTTGCCACAGGTGTAAAAGGTATACCGAATATGGTTGATGATTATTGCATGAGGAGTTTCTGGAAAGTGTAATTTCATATTGTGGTGACGTCAATTGGCCACTGAAATCATACAATTTGACGCCACTAAACTTTTTTTGTGCGGCTACATCAAAGAATGTGTTTGGGCGGATAATCTCCAAACATTGGAGCATTTAAAAACCAACATTCTTTAAGGTATTGCCGAAATACCGTCCGAAATGTGCTAAAAAGTTGCCGAAAACTACCACAAAAGGATCCACTGCAGCAACCAATACAGAGGCAGTCATTTAAAGTCCAAGCACTATAATGAAATAAAAGTTTAATTTCAAATCAATCATAGCTTTATGTGTGTTTTATTTAACCGAAAATTGGATAACTTATTACGTATGACAGAAATTTTATTTTATGTTTTAATTTACTTACTTACTTAGGAGGTGACTAGAACATATAAATATTTATCTGGCTGAAAAGAAATTTGGTGCGATTTAAAACCGTTTTGGTTTAACATCGGTTTGCAGCCCCTTCATATACGTTTGTGCAGTTCTCACAGATTCATTTCGCTCTTTATGATGCAGCTCTATGACATTGTGTACATAAGCCAAAATAAGCTTTCCCTTTAGCAAGAGCACTTTGTTTTCAACAGCAACCCTTATCAGATTACCTATCGCATCTGAATGCCAAGTGAAATATTTCCTAAGTACCTGAAATCATACCTTAAACCATCCCTGTTGGCTTATTTTCACATTATCAACCGAGGAGCTTGAGCGGTATTTTATTTCTTTGAATGCTGCTTAAAACGATTGTATTACTTACTTCTGTTTCCTTAAAGACAACTTGTCTCAGTTGTGTGATTGTGTCGTCTTGAACGGATGCGGAGACCTGAGTTTGCATACAAATGAACACACCGGAAATGGAACTGCGTTGTGGATGGGGAGGAGACGAAGACGGAAAGGGTGGAACACAGTAAATCTTGCAAGTGTTTTCTATACCTGGAGTGCTACTTGGTTAGTAGAAAAAAAAAAAAAAAACAAAATAACAAAAGAATGTAACAGCATGGACTCACACTCGTACAATGCCAAAGGATGCACAGGCACATAGGTGTAGGTGTTGATGTTGCAGACGAGTGTATAGGTATGCATGAGTGCCACTGACTGTGCGTGAGCAGAACTTGTAACCAGGTTTCACTTGTTTGCAGTGGGAACAAAAAAAAAAAAAAAAAAGGCGCTACCGGGATGTAAGGACAGAGTTATATTTTTGTGTCTCACCCCATTTCCTAAGCGCGATGATGCAATTTACCGTTAAAAACCATCAAGGATGTTAGCAGAAAGCAACAAAAGTGCACGATGAAAGGGGGAAACACAGAACAGAAACAAAGAAAGAAAGAAACGACACTGCAAACAAATTATGCCATGATGACTTCATGTTCACTCACTCAGTTTTCCACACCGTATTCTTGAAGAATTTGTTTTACGAGAAAAACAGGCGGACAAAAAATACTGCCAAACAACCTACAAAAGATGTCATTAATCTTCTTGACGTGACATCAATGTTGAATATACATACGTGTAAATTAGTACATATGTATGTATATGAGAACACAAGTATCCATTCTTCATACATGTTGTAAGAAATGTAAGAGTTTGTTTAGTTGCCTGAATGTTTGGCATACTCGTATGAATGAACTTTGCTCTACATAAGCGAATGTGACAAAGTGCCATACAGAGAGACAAGCTGTGTGAATGTGACAAGTTGACATAACAGCCGACTTGGTCACAATACCCAATAGAATTAAACGCATTCATTCATTGTGTGTGGGCATTTTATATCGCCTTTATATTTCCATTGAAATTGGTGCGAAGAATAATAAATGCATTGGAAGTCAATTGGAGATCAATGGAAAACGCCGGCATTTTTTCAATTACAATTTTATTTGAAAGGATTATTGATAAATTTATCACGTTTCATGATGCAAATGTTCAAGATGTAAGTGTTGTAATCGTACATTGGAGTTTTTCATTGAAAACTCCTGTCACGACATTTCCTGGTATTTCTGGCCATATTTCATTTCACTCTTCCATACCTACCGAAAATTTGGTATGACTTTTATGCTATTGCCCGAAGAAGTGAATACAAATACTATTTTATAAAGCAAAAATGAAAACCCGGAAGGAAGCATTTAAAATATAATGGGTCTTGTGAGCAAATGTTTTTCATGACTGAAATGAATGATGTTTGTCTGTCTGTTTTAACGATGCCATGATAAGTGTTGTAAATTTTTCTGATAATTCTTAAAACTTGATACAACGTAATGTTTCGCCTTGTTTGTAGCTTGGGGTTGTAATTGGCCTATATCAATCAGCATCTTCTAGCACGTTCCATACAGATGGGGTTATGGTGATTTCAATTTGTATCCAATGTGTTGTCTTATACTTGGTAAAATTTATAATGAATCATCTGTTTAAAAACATCTCTTCTGTCCAATTTGGTGCTTGTTTATCATTTGCTAAAGTAGGATCTGAAAATTAAAGTAGACAGCATTGTCAGCCTCCTCCTCCTCCTCCTCCTTGTCTAGTACTATCCATAAAAATTGACCGATTTTCCGAAATTCAATCTCTCCTATGTAATTTCCAGTTGGT
Organism: Philornis downsi; assembly: GCA_019455685.1. NCBI lineage: Eukaryota > Metazoa > Arthropoda > Insecta > Diptera > Muscidae > Philornis > Philornis downsi. The sequence continues at coordinate 2,896 of JAHXMU010000152.1, read as the reverse complement.
AGGCCGCAGTAGCCACAGTTGTTATTCAATGCATTGCTTTGTAATACAAGGATCGGCGCTCGAAGAATTAGCAATTAGAAAAGCTTCAATTTTATTCATTTCGATTTTATTTTTTATTTAAAAGTTTCAGTATATCGTAAAAATATCGTAAAATTTTAAGAAAAATATGTAACTGTTCGATGTAGTCATCTTCTGAGCAAATAATAGTATGAAGTCTGTCCGGCCAGGCTACATTAAGGTGGTCTGATGGTATTTTTTCTTATTCTCAGCAATACTTGCTTTTTAATTGATACTTCGGCCTTCAGATTGAACCATATGGAAAAATCCATTGAGTTAAAGTCCGAGGAATATGATTGCCGCTGTTGAAGCATATGGGAAAATCCATTGAGTTTGAGTCCGGGGAAGATGTAGGGGATTGTTGTAAAGAAGTAAAGCTGGATTCCTTTCGCGGGCTTTATGGGATTGTGCTAAGTCTTGTTGAAACATCTAATTATTGCTATCGAATTCTTTATATTTCCAAAGTAAAAAATCATCCTTTGAAGTCTTTTCACGACAGATTTGTTAATGCACCTTTTAAGCCCTATTCAATGAAAATGAGTGAAGAGCATGCTGTGGCAGATATTGCGGCCCAAATCATCACTGATGCAGACGATTGCTGTCGTAGAGCAATTCGATGGTCTAAATTGTCTTTTGATTTGTGTTCCAACCATATACGAACCTTTTGATCCTTAACATATTGCCGAACCGTGTGTTAACAGAAAAGCCTACATTTTCCAGTTCATACCAAACGCGCAAGTGTTTTAACACTTTTGCTCTTGTTAGGCGAACTGCCTTTTGTGCAGATATTAAATCTTGCACTTCATGTATTTTGTAGGTCTATAATCGCAGTTAGTTTTTTTAATATGTGCCCTATACTGTGGACAGACACATTGAAATTGTTCGCCACTTTAAATGCTCTATAGCGTTGATTTCATTGAATTCTGGCCTTCACTTTTCGAAACATTTCTGGCGATGTTGCTGTTTCTAGATGTTCACCTCCATGATATTTTTTTAATGCTACAACAATCTTTGTATCGTGTAATGGCCCGATACACAAATATTTTGTTTACACGTAAATGTCGTAACTAATTAGTGATGGCTGATTGCGATTTTTTTTTTGAGCCAAATAAAAAGCAATAACACTATTGCGTTTGAATTTCATTTTGAAAACCGCGACACAAAACGAGATGTTTCCGCAAGCTTGTAAAGAACTTAACAGACTGACGCTTGTCAAAAAATGAGCACACTGTCATTAGTCCTTTGGCTACTACAGCAGCAGTTTGCAAGCGTTTGAGCGCCTATCTCTGTATAAAATAAACCTTTAGATTAATAGGCCAAGTAACCACGTCTCTTCTGATGCCTCCATACAAATTATTGATTTAACATACAATATATGTTCATAGTTTTATATATTTGCACTAAATGTAGTCAAATTTAGTACATGTTGGACCTTCGGCAAAAATAAAGTGAAAAAACAGAATAGAGAGAAGCCTATAGTAGCATCCGTCCGAAGAAAATATTCATTTTCCAATATCCAGTCTGATGTCATTAATTTGTGAATTATTAAAATCATCCAGCTTTATAGACTACATTTGTCAATATTTTGGCGACATTCCAAACTTTGCCACGATCACCGCCAGTCCTACTTCGAGAAGGCTGCAGTTCGACTTCGCAGTTTACTGGCAGTGCTGCCTACATTTTCAGTGCAATCAAATAACATACGGCTTTAGTTTTTCTTATGAACACCTCCAAAAGCCTGATGAAGAAATCACTTGACATCCGATCGCTTTATTTAAATTCTCGTTGGGTGTAAAATGACTCGATAAGATTTTTCATAAATTTCTCAATTCTTTGCAAATTTCGTTTGGGTCAGTGGCAAAGGCAATTTTTGCCGTACATTTCGAGCTTTTATAATTCATGCCTTATCGTACGGCAGAAGGCGGTTTTATAGTCAACTGAATGGAGGTATTTGTTGATTTGTTTTCTAGAATTTTTTCCAGGATTTGCACTAAATGTAAATTTATCAGGTCTAAAGCTACACTAATAAGAATAGAATGCACTTTAGTATTTTACAATCGCAAGAACTTTATAAGTGATAGACAAAAGACTAATAAACAGGACACAGTACACTTAGATTGCAACTAATTGGCCTGCCTCCATTAAGCTTGTGTTGTAAGCTTTCTTCTTGTAGCTTCAAAATGCATAGTTGAATATCGCCAAAATATGAAATCATCCTTTTTTAGTTACAAAATACAGTTGTTTCTACTACATCCTACAAATACAGGGTGGCATACCAGTTGTAATACAATACGAAATTCAATTAACTATTTTTTTTTAAGAATGCATTTCATTTTTTTTTATTGTATTGAAAATTCAATTTTGTTTTATATAACTCATTGGTTTTGAACATGATAGGCCGTATGTGACCTCCATACTCATTCACGCATATGCGACTTCAGATCAGAAAATAATTCATTGCGGTCTGAAAGGTTGAAGTCGGGATCGCCTCAATTTTTGATTTAATGGACTGCTTCGACTCAGTCAAATTCCTAAGTTTAATTTTGTTCTTTGTGATCAAAAAATAAGCGTTATTTTCAATTTTTTTCAAAAAGTATTTATTTATTCATCTATAACTATCTTGTCCCCTTCAAAGTAATCCCTCTCAGATATAACACACTTATGCCAGCGTTTTTTCCAATCCTCGAAACACTTCTGAAACGTGCTTTTTGGTATCGCCAACCGCTCCTGTTGCGATTTTTCTTTCATCTCCTAATCGTAGCAAAACGCTTTCCTTTCATCGGTGTCTTCAGTTTTGGGAACAGGAAAAAGTCAGCGGGGGCCAAGTTCGGTGAATACG
>JAHXMU010000151.1:411075-445636 GCA_019455685.1 Philornis downsi | reverse complement strand
AGAAATAGATGACACTTCCCTAAACTTCTAATAAATTTTGCATTAAAACTTGTTGATATCAAACAGTATTGCATAAAACATTCTACTTTGTCTTAGCAAATGCGTAAGCCAGCAGACTTAGTTTTCTGACGCCCACCAAATCAGTTCGTTGAGTGCAAACAGTTTGAATTTCGCTATTAAAATGTTTAGCTATACCCAAAATAAACAAATATCGTTGCATTGCATTTAAAAGTTATTTACAGTTGTGAAGTCACTGTATAAACGTATCACAGCCATACCAATCCATTAGATAAATGTTTTCGAATCTTCTGTATTTCTTTCTCTTTCAGCTTGAAACATTTATTTACATTTAAATTAAATAATTCATACTATCGATTACATATTAGGTTGCTGTCGTCGGGACACTAAACAATGAATGCCATACAATTGTTAAGATACAACAATGCAGGGTATTTCTAAAGCACTTCAATTACAAAACGGAAATCATTCTGCAAATAAACATCAGTTCCGGTTATGGTCTGCAGAAATAAATGTAGGTTAATTTTATGCAATGTAAATACGAGTATAAAGATAAATTCATCGTTTTATTGTTGTTATACAATTGTGTTCATACGATTGAGTATGAAGCAGTTTTACACTGAGCTGGAGTTTACAGTTTTTCGGGTTTTTTCAAAAAGAAATTACTCAAAGAATATTTTCTACCAAAAACGCAATAACAATATTTATAAATGAAGGTTTGACAGAATACACAAAAATATAAACTTGCGGTTGTATTTGTATATTTTGGTTTTGTAACCACAGAAAAATACATAAAAGGGAACAAACAATAAAAACCAACACAAAAGTAAACAAAACAGTTGTGGACTAGCATGTGTATGACACTATCTCTGTGAGATACATATGACTCGATAAAGAATAGTCGCAAGAAACAAGTACCCGAGCACTTGAAAAGAGAAGCACAGCGACTGCGGTGTACGCTACAATTGAAAGTAGTGGGCAAGAAACTGAACTTACAGAATTATTCGGCTGAAAACGCATAGTTTGGAAGGCCAGCTACTAAGCCTATATTGAACATTCCCATAAAATGAACAAATGACGATTGTATAGAGGTGGTGATAGATTGATAGAGATGATCGATATGATAGCAGGGGGAGTAGCGGGAATCCTCTAATCAATTTAATACCTCTCTCGCTGTTGTTGTGGAATGTAAATGTTGAACTGTATTGCGAATTATCCAATTGCGATGGTCTTTAGGAGGACCAATTTGGTTGAGGACACAGTTGGTTTCTACCAGAGAACTGAAAATTGGAACTTATAATTTGGATCATATAATTCCACAGTCATGTGAAATTATATGTAATCAAATTATTATTGCACAAATTACAAGTGGCGATAAATAAAGGATGAGAATTAGAATTATTGCCAATTCAAAGGAGATTTATTCAGGCAACGAGTTGTGCTTACCAGTCGAGATCTGATTTGTAAGTGATTTTTTCTTATTACAAAGTTGTTGACAACAGTTAATTTCATATGTTACAATTCAGAATTCAGTTACATTTAGTACACATATTTTCACTCAATGGAGTTATGTAACACTTCAGGGGCAAAAAGTTGAGTTCATTCACAATAATATTCTTACAAAAGTACTTTTTAATGTACAAAAAAAAGTTAATTTTAATATAAATTCAATGGTAAATTCAAATATGCATATAATCTTAAAATTATGGCTAAAATATTGGAGTTTAGATAGCGATATTAGCGAAGGCTTCTTATAAAGGCTGGCGCATAAGTAACGTTAACGGTGGCTATATTGCTTTCTTGTGCATCATTTGGTTTCGAACTGCACGAGGTATTCCAGCACGCGAAAGATTACAGACAGCCCTTTGTTGCCCAAAACGCTAAATCAATCGGTAAATTGTGTAAGCGCTAGGAGCATTTCCAATATAAAAGAAATTTCGATATGATCTGAATAAACAAATGTTGACTTTCAAAGTAAAATTGAACAACTTTGGTTCTTTGTTCTGTGCTCAGCCTTTCCATCATAAATTTCCCTAGTATTATTTTGTTAATTTTGTAAAGAGACGACAAAAAAAAGACTTAAAAAAAAATGTATTCACTGATCAAATCTTAACGTTGCTTATGCGTCACCCTATACGTTCTTCTCAAGGAAGGACTTAGGAAAGGCCTACTGCAGAAGACGCAGAAATTTCAATGATTTAAACCAGTCTATAAACATCCTCATCTGACAACATGTTAACAAAATTAGGCAGGTTCGTTTCTATGACGGACCGTGGTGCGTTGGATAGTACATGCGGTTATCGTTCACATACTTCAGGACGAGCCTTCCATCAATATCTAAACGACGAACACTTCAAATATTCGATTAATCTACAAGTCTTGCACATGCTTCTCAAACTGTGATGTTCGGAATCGTCGTTGAACTGTAGTCTCCGTTGAGTGACTCTAAAAATAGAATGCGTGTAAGTTCACTGAATGTGGGAAGCTCCCCCATGTTTCATTATTGAAATGTAAAGGAATTTGTTTTTGTTGTTTACTTCATACCTCAGCCATAAACACAGATATCTGAAATATTCAATATATAATCATACCTTTAGCCGAAGGAATAAATTTGCATATCATTTCATACGGAAAAAATGTAATACCCAGAAGGAAGCGTTTAAAGTACGGATTACATATGGATCATGACTTTCCAAATTTATTGGACCATGTTCGTCGGCCTGGCTGATCAGGTGTTCGACACGATAACTGTAGTAAATCTTTACGCAGCCTAATACAGGGTGTCCGTCGGGAATGTATACTAATTTCTTTTACCGCCATTTTTTGTAGTGAATGATTTCGAAGAAAGAGGGCCTGTAACTGATAGGGCCAAGCATGGACCACAACGTACCGCAAGATCGACTGAAAACATTACTGCTGCTTAAGAAAGTGTTCAAAACAATCCATCAACCGCAGTTCGATGCCGTGCTCAGAAGCTTGGCCCTCAAAGAACAACTTTGGCCACAATTTCGCACAATGATTTGCATTTGTTTCCATTTAAGATTCAGTTGGCTCAAGAACTTCTTCCACAAGACCATTTACGCCGCCGCACATATGTCAATAGGATGTTACAGCTCGCCCATGACAACCCCGATTTTCATGAAAAAATCATAATGAGTGACGAGGCATGTTTTCATTTGAATGGATATACATCCATTAAAAGTGGCAGTCTGGTGTGCAATTTGGTCAGGAGGAATCATTGGATCTTACTCCTTTGAAACTGAAAACGGCGCAACAGTAACTGTCAATGGGGAGCGATATCGCGATATGATTGAAATCTTTTAACGCCACAACTGTATGCTTTGGGCTTGATTAACATGTTAACCAGGATTGATTCGCCTCCACGGTCGCCTGATTTGTCTGCTCCGGACTTTTTTTGTGGGGATATCTGAAAAGCAAGGTTTATGCAAACAAATCGGAAACGCTTGAGCAACTCAAATGAAATATTCGTGATGAAATTAATGTAATACCTCGTGAAATGTGTGAGAATGTAATGAAAAATGTGCTCAAAAAGGCTTGCATTTGTGAGACTAACAGAGGCGGACGTTTATCTGATTGTATTCTTTACATAATTGCCGACATTAAATATAACATTTATCAATATGAGATCCATTCTCTTTCATTCAATCAAAAATTATAAACAAACAAAGTAGTATACCTTGCCGACGGGCGCCCTGTATTTTGCTAAGTGGTAGTCAATGATGGAGGACGGAGCCATATCGAGCCGCTTTTTTTGGTATCTTATGAAATTCGTTTTTTCTATGTAACTCCTAATTATCAAGCCCAATATAATGGATAGAAATTTATGTTATATTACTTTGCTGCGCTTGATAAAATTTGAAAAAGTCGACAATTTAAGCACTCGCCTTCTACATATAGTATCTCCCATATAAATTAAAGATTTAAGCTACACATTCTTAAGTTCATATCTGCCATTAAGTTTCAACAAATTCAAATTTAGTCTGCTAAAGTGCATACCTACAATGAAAATAAATGGCAATGTTAAGCCTTTCATACAAATTGCCTGACTTCTCCAAACTAAATCTTTCCTCTATAATTTATAACTAATAATAACTAACTAATAATAACATTACATGACATGATGTGCGATGTTTGGTAGAAATTGAGACAAATACACCAAGAAATCACGCCTATGTGTTACATTCCATGCAAATGACCGAATTAAGCCATATACTCTTGACTTCATATCCTTCAAGAATACTTTATATCCTTTGATAAAACTGCTTCTGAGAATGAAAATTGACTGAGTTGCTACTGCCATTCCAGTGCCTAGGCAGTAGACAAATTTATTAATATTTAATTTTTCCATTCTAATCCTTAATTTGTACCCCTACGTTAAGAAAATTGTTGTCTGCTGCATTACATTACAATGCTTGGTAAAGTGTTAAGAAATCGATCGTAAAACCACGCGCTTTCTGGCACCTAAGTTCCCGTTGTTTGCCAACAGATGGTGAGAGCTGTAAATGCTAGTCCATTCTGCCATAGCCTAAACGTCATGAGCCAAGTTTAGGCATACGAGTATAGTAAACATACCGCCTCGACACAATAGTGATTTTCTTTTGACGTCGTATTCCTGTGGCTGTGTGATTATGTATAAATTTGTGCCAAATAATCGTAATATGCGGGAAGTATTGATTTGCTTCTTCTAATCGAAGAAAACGGCGTGTGAACGCAAATGCTAAAGAGTAAATCTGTCAGATTTGGTTTGAAGATTTACACTGAGAGGGTGTAAATCTGTCAGATTTGGTTTGAAGATTTAAATTGGGAACTTAGGTTCCTCTAGAGAAATTGGAGGTTTTGTGGAAAAACTTAGGTTCTTGACAAAAAGTGTATACTTACGAGGGGGTTTCGTACTGGAGGAGAGGAAAAGACGACGGCTAACTTACATTATTTTGGGTTTTATTCGTATGTTGAGAACGGCTGGCAAAGTGGCCCGTTTGCCGACTGGCGGAAAAAGAGAGCAAGTATAGCACTGATTTCAACCAGGAGATCTCCGTGCCCCGCTGGGTTGCCATATGGTCCTAAAAAAAATTGGGGTTTTTATAGTTACATGGTTGTTTAAAGGGGCCTTTACACAAGCAAATAAATAGTTAATTTTTACAGTTTACAATATTTACAAACTGTTTGATACAAACAATTAATTCAACGTAATTCAACTTAATTCAGTGCAATTTGATATAATGCAAATTTAATTCGAAACATTACAATTTAGTTGAATGAAATTCAATTTAATTTTCAAAAAATTTAATTTAATTCATAATTTAATTTACTTTACAAAATTAATTTTTCAATTCATGGAAAGGATTAATTACATTCAACACGGCGGCTGAAGCTCATCGAGAGCTTCAAAATGTTTACGGAGATGCTGCTTTAAGTGAAAAATCGTATCGAGATTGGTTCAGTCGCCTTAAAGACGGTGATTTTTATGTTGACGACTGTTCGCGTGAAGGAAGAGCTTGCTTTAGTATTAGCAGCCATTTCCAAGCGATGGAAAGGGTTGGGAATAAAGCAAAAGCAAGGAACTTGGGTTTCTTATGATTTGAAGCCAAGGGAGGTTGAGCGTCGTTTTTTTTGCTGTGAACAACTGTTTCTGCGACAGTGTAACGAGTGACAAAAAAAGTAATCATTACAGCAATCCAAAGAAAAGAAAGTCATGGGAGTTATGCTCTGCATTTGGTGGAACCAGGTCAGTGATATTTATTAAAAACTGTTGAAATCATGTGAATTGTTATTGACTTCAATTAATGTGATTGAACCGAACTCTAAGCGAGAAACACCCACAATACGCGGAGAGGCACGAAACAGCGATTCTTCAGCATGACAAACCTCGGCCTCACGTGACCAAGCCCGTTAAAACTTACCTTGAAACGCTGAAATGGGAAGTCTTACCTTATCCGCCATATGCTCCAGATATTGCGCCGTCTGATTACCGCTTTTTCCGTTCGATGGCACATGGTCTGGCTGACCAGCAACTCCACTCATATGACGACTTCAAGGAATGGCTACATTTGGGGATATTCCCAAAAGATGAACAGTTTTACCGTGACGGAATTCGAGCTTTGCCAGAAAGATGGGAAAAACTAGCGATGGCCAATAATTCAATGAATCATTTGTAAACATGTTTTCATAAATTGAATTTTTAAAAAAAAAAAAAAAAAAAAAAAAAAACAACAGCGAGATTTTATTTACCCACCTAATGCTATTATGCGTACAATTCAGGGAACATTGCAAAACTCTAAAATGCGTTTAAAGTTTGATAACTGAAGTTTGCTTAGATAAATATTAGCAAAATACATATTTTTCTCACCATTTTCATGAAAATTGTGTAATCCTGAACATTTGGAAATTCATCCATCAAGAAACCATTGAGATATTATTTCGTGACATATCTTTGGAAGCCTATAGGTCTCAGCAGATTTCCCTGGTTTTGCATCCTCATTATTAAATTTCGAAAATTTTAAATACTAAGTTTTTCATGTCTCTCAATTTTTGAGTTAAAGCCACAGCAGATGTTGGATTTCCTCAATTTTTTTTTATTCTGTAATGAGATTAAACTACAACCTTTTTCCAATTCATGAATATACTCGTTTGTATTGAAATGCAGATTTTGAAGATATTTACATACAAAAAAATGAAGACCTTTAACGTAGATATGCCACATCTAAAAGTTTTTCTATTTTTTTAAGTGTTATGTATAGCAGCTTTAGAGGAAATGGCGAATTACTAGGTCCAGCAAATTTCTAAATTCCGGAGATAAATTTCCATTGTCACCCTATAAAACGGTGTTATTGCTCTCTCCTCCATAGCCAATGTACGTATATGGTGTCCTCTAAATATGTCACCCCTTAACAACACCTCATGTAGTTAAACTAATTAACTAATACTGACGCCCCTGCTTGTAGGGTAGACCCAAACAAATATCAGCTGGCCTATTACTTGTAGTTGTCGTTCATAGCAAATCCCAGCAATTGGGTCGCTTCATACCAAACGGCATCCAAACGAGTACGTAGAGCAAATAACTCCGTACGCCGTACGCCATGGTTTATATTCCTCCTCTACTTCACCTGCCTCGTACGTACGCTCTGTATGACGATCAAAGACAATAACAAAACTATTAAATACACAAAGTGTGATAAGAACAACAACCAGCGCTTATCACAGAAAAGATAACAAATCCTTATCGATGAAAGGCAACAACAACGGCATCCCAAAAAGATAGATATGAAAGCGTCGCGCACAAAGAGCAACGAAAAATAAGTGCAAGAGGCGGACGATAGATATCGCTCAGTTTCGGAATACCGTAATTTTGTCCGCTGGTATCCCCAGTGCTGGGAATGAACTCCGTAATATACCTTTAATAAAGTGATAAGTTAGTTTTGATCGGAACGGCATTAACGCTTGGTTATTGTCCCATTCGGATGTCGTTTAGTATTCTAACATTCGCGTAATTAAAACACAATCAAGCAGTGATTACAAAATACGAGTACATATCCGCATAACCAATTGGATTACAGTTCGATATCAGTTTTAGAAAAGTCATAGTGAAATTGTGAAATTCTGCGCGCAGAGTGTCTAGAAAAAAAGGTAAAAAATGTGAAAAAAATCTCATCCGTCCAAGTGTCAAAAAAGTTAACACGTGATATCGTGACAATTTTCGTTTGTGAAAACCAGTAATGGCTTTTCTTTGCTTGACGCCAAATATTGCTACACATTCTTGAGCAGTTTTCAATAGGTTTTTTTTAGTTTACATGTTACAAATATTCTACTGGAATTCGGTTTAGAGAATGCAGGAGACATTATCGTTTTCTGAACATTTCTGCGGCGAACAAGTGTTGAAGTTCACATTGCAAAGTGTAACGTTATCAAAGATTTTGTGATGGAAGGCAAATACGCAGATAAACGATAAGCAAAATTACAGTGCATTTAAGTGTGTATATATTTGAAAAAAAAGTGTCATAAACGAGAACAAATGCTTGGAAACAATAAAATTCAACTACCATTGGAGAAACAAACAGGTTGCCAGATGGCAGTGAGCAATTTAAGTTCGCACCACTACCTATATATGGTGTTCATATATCACTATAACACAGCGTTGTTATTGCAGGTGACAATTAAATTCGCAGACGCCGTGATTCATATCACTCAAACATCCGAAAAAATTTATTCCACATAAGTTCCAACAAAACCTATCTATAATAACAGATTATCCATTTTTCGATTTCCAAAATAAAGTTAAATAAAACACACCTAAAACTAAGATTTCGATAAAACTTGTATTTCATTATAATGTTTAGACCTTGCCATTATACACAAAATACAATGTCATTTAAATGACGGACTCTGCAGCAGTGGATCCTTTTAAGGTAGATTTCGATCATTGTTTCGCACATTTCGGTCGGTATTTCGGCGATAACTTGACGAATATTGATTTTCAAATGCTCCTACGTTTGGAGATTATCCGCATACACACGGTTTTAGGCGTAGTTCCTCAAAAAAGTCTAACGACGTCAAATCGCATGATCTTAGTGGCCACATGACACCAAAACATGAAATTACGCTTTCTGGAAACTTCTTGCCCGGTTCATAATCTTCAATTGCAGGCCAAAAAGGCCAAATGCTAAACCATAATGCTAAAGGCCAAATGACACCTACAGACCATAATGCTAAACCGCTAAACCGTAACTTCCGGAAGTAATGACTATTTCGAAATCACTTCTGGGTTCTCCGAGCAATATATGCAATAATTTTTCTTGTTTTCAAAATCCCAGAGTGAGAAATGAGTTTCATTGCTGAAGAAAATTTATTAAAAAAATGAGCATTGAAAGCCTATTGCTGTAGCGCCCTGTCAGCCTAATTACGGCGTTGCGAATGGTTATCCGGCTTTCATTATTGCGTGTGTTGGACTCTGTATGGATGGAGGTGTAAATTCAAATGGAAAATATGCTATAATGAGACGGCTGAAAACGCCGTGGAATAGATATATTCGAATTATTCGCTACACTTTCACTAACAGAAACAATAATTTCAGCAATACGTGTATTGCTATGATGCACAAGTCTGACCACATATGTAACGCTTACGGTCTCTTCAAATTTATTTATATCTTACCAATTCCTAGCCCAGTAGGTCGATTATAATAACCATAATCGCCTTGTAATGAACGGAAAATGCACAATTTTGAATCACCATATTTATAGTAAGTTTTAACTATTTTTCGCCGTCTACAATTTTTAGACGATTCATATTCATAAATGGCAAATCTTTCACAAAATAAATAACACTTCAAGTGACAGGTAGTTAATAGCTGACAGCCTTGCCGGACTGGCAGTTTTGAAACAATTAAATGAATAACTCTTTTTAAAGCTTTGAACCTTCATTTAAAGTTTTAGACTTGCTAATAAGATACAAAATATCTGAGGAATACAGCGAAATCAGTAATCTCATTTAAAAAATGAATTCTAATTACAATCTGTTATGTAATAAAACGAAAATTAAATTTTCACTACGAATTCATATTATTTTTATTTTTAAGTTCAGTGAACTGGGCATATAGTTTTTTTATTATTAGTTTATTAGTTTAGGAATTCGAAGTCCAATGTGAAAAGCAGAGGTAGTTGAAAATTTGAACATTTTGAATCGAATCTAGTAAATCTGATTTGAGTAAGCCGGATATAATGGTACTAGCACTCTTTCGAAATGGAAGCCAAATTTCGTTAAAACTTTCGTATCCACCAAGGAATAGCATATTTTATCAGAGCAAAGAAATTACTCAAAATCAAAACTTAAATTGTATTAAGCCACATTTAATGAAACAACTATCTCTTCCTACTATCATACTAACCATACAACACTGAAAATCATTTCTGATACATGCTATATATATCAGTATCCTGTGACCAAAATCGTATTCGGATGACCTATACATCTTTGTATACAAATGCCAAAAGGAGTATAAACTTTGTACTTAACAAATAAATGGTGTCTGATGAATGTTGCTATGTTAAGAATCTAACATCATCGTTTTACACATCATATCAATTGTTTTTCATATCTTCACTCGTACGAAAGAATAAATGTATATATTATTTGATACTGTAAGAATGTAACACTCGGAAGGCAGGGTTTAAACTACCATATGTATTTCTACTAAATGAGCTTTATAACTTTTTAACTCGATTAGGTTCGTTTGCCTCTACAAAACTTATGAAATGTTGATGAAACTTTTTAAAACTTTAAAACACAGTCCGATACTTTATAAGATTATAGAAAAGAATTATAAATAGACTGCACCAACCAAAATTTTTGTCTATAGTATTATTCTATAATAATTGTCAAAAACTGTGAAGAGCTAAACGCTTAACCATGCCCCTTCCGTTACCTCCCATACAAGTGACCAATTAAATTTGCATACTCTTAGCGTTATATATTTTATCTATAGGTAGTTTCATTAAATTTAATCATATTTGGAGCAAAACGACGATTTGCTAAAATAGTTTCTGAATGAGAATGTTCACATGGTCACCTGCTCTCTCATAGCTCTCATACAATTTGACCAATTTTCCGAAAGTTATTTTTTCCCCCTTCTAACTGCCAATTCGTATGCTATGGCGACCTACTATTTTGTTCATTATATCACTTTGTAATGCTTGTTAAAACTTATAAAATATCGAATAACCAATTACTTAACTTTTTGTACTTTCCATACAAAAGCCAAATTTAACCCATAAATTCTTACCTTAACATCTTTCAAGCTGTTAATTGAATATCACTTAAACTTTGCACAACTTAGACGTTTAGTATACTAAGTACTGACAATGAAAATGGACGGCATTGCTCCTGGCTCTTGAGCCATACTCTCAAATTCACGACCATAGGGCTTACTAACGGCTTAGGTCATTTTCAGTGGGTCTATATATGTAAATAGGAATGGACTCAATATCTGACATAGTAGTAGGAATTGGCGTATCATAACTACAATTGTATCCACCCACACAATTTCTGAATGAAATCGCGCTCGACACACACGACATGATCAAAATATTACCTAAAAACGTTAAAACAGTTTTTTATCTATAAATACGCCGAAAGAGATTTCAACTCTGTGTAGTTTCAACAAGTTAGTGCAATTTGACGCAAAGAAGATATCCAGCAAAAAAGTGCATCATTGGAAGCACAAATTCACTACAATTTTTGAAGCCAAGTTTTGTTATTCTAGCAATGAAGAAGCTGTCTTTTTGGTGCACATTTTCGTTCAACCAAAAAATGTTACTTTTAGTTCAGAATTTTTATACCGAAAGAAGGTCTCCAGCAAAAAATTTTTGAAGTGAACGTAGGCGTGCCATAGGAAAGAAGCAGTTTTGTATGATGTGTCCTCTTCGCATTTTCATGAGAGTTATTCTACCAATGAAGAAACAGTCATTTTGGTGCTCTTTTTCGTTCAACCAAAAATATGTTGTTTTTGGATCAGAGTTTTTATATCGAAAGAAGGTTTCCAGCAAAAAAAGTGCATCATTGGAAGTGGAAATTTAACACAATTTTTGAAACCAAGTGGTGAAAATTTGCGTAATCGTCAATGAATTAACGCAGGCGTGCCATAGGAAAGAAATAGTTTTTTATTCTGTGTCCTCTTCACATTTTCATGGGAGTTATTCTAGCAATGAAGAAACAGTCATTTTGGTGTACTTTTTCGTTCAACCAAAGAAATTTTGTTTTTGGTCAGAATTTCCATACCGAAATTAGATGGTAAAACGTATTTCTGTCAAATGTGATTATAGATCAAATCGACAAAAAAAGGATAATAGTATTTAAGTGTAATTTATTTTATTAAGAACTACCGTGTTTGTTTAGGTTTAGATATTGCGCTTTTGGAAATGATAAAACGTCATTATTTTGGAATGACTTATAGTACTATTGCTGAGTATTTATTCTCCCATTCGACTGTCTGAAGTATTTGTGTTGATTATTTTGTACCATTTATCCCTGAAAGCGCTATTGGCTCCTTTTCTACTATTCTTAATATTTCGCAGTTTTCGACTGATAGCATCTGTATCATTGAAATATGCAGACAACATGTGGCTTTTGTTAAAGAAAGTACAGCATCTTCACTAATTATGTTTTCACACAAAGTAATCCTTTGATATGGCCACAAATGTAAATAAAGCTTTGAAATGGCCAAGTACATTTTGTTCAAAAGTTTTTTATGAGTTTTTACGAAGACTGATGTAAATCCGTGTTGGTAGTCGGCATCCGAAAAGCTAGTTCAACTTACTATCAAGTTCTACGCTGCGGCAAAATCAACCAATCTGTATTCGTTTTCGAAACTACTATTATATAGACTCAATTCTCCTACTAATGGACTAAGAATAACTTCCCCCATTTTGTCTTTAAAATCTCCCAGAACAAATTAATGTCGCACAATGTGTTCTTGGTCTAATCAAATTTGTCTTCCATCGGAATATTTAGCAAGTCAATTGGAAAAATATTTTATGATGATGCGGATTGTAGCTCTTCGGTAGTTTAAATAATTAATCTGTGAGACAAAGTGGTTCTAAGTTTCTTCTCAGCTACAAATTCACATCCGAATTTATGCTCTTCTGCAGCACAAGTATAGTTGCAGTTTTTTTTATTTATTCCTGCATCCCTGCCTTGTCCATCTTCTGGAGACGATGACGACAGTCTCATATATGTAGAGGACATCCTTCAATTGGACATTTGCACCTTCTGTGTACAGACATCGTGAATAACCTTAAATCGTGGTCATTTAAAAGTTTGCGGGGATACTCGAACTCAGATGTGGTGTTAATATGGAACAACTGACAAACGGTCATTTGAATGAAATTAAATTTATACTACCCTAAAACACAGCATGGTGGACGTTATTAAATTAACATTGTTACATTTAGATAACTTTACTGTAATCATACAATTTAATCAAAAGTAGAACAAACAATTTCACGCCTACCCGTGGAGACAATCAATCGACTAATGCCTACTAACAGGAATCCTACAAGTTTAACCAAACTGTAACATTGAGAAAAATTGGTAACTTAATTAAGGCTTAAAAGACACCTGCTGCGTCCTATAAACGAACACTTACAACAAGCTCACAATATTACACGTGTGCTCGCACTCGTGTGAGTGCGTGAGTGTGCATCTAACCTAATACACTAGAAAATGCTAACATACAACAAAGCAAATACATAAACAACCCGATGAACTTTTCGACGGCACACGATAAAGCAACCCAGTGAAGAGAGAAATGATTGATACAGAACCCAAGAACCAATATCCATAAGATAAATATAATTTACAAGGTGACAACATACACAAACAATACAATTTCATTTTGTAAACAAAAGACAAACTGAGCTAAACGCAAAAAAAAAAAACATCGAGTCTAAGGATATTGACAAAAGGATGAAAAGTAAAAACACTCCAATAGACAGACACACACAGACACGCAGCCACATTGCACATAAACATTGACACAGAAAAACGCCTCAACAAAGGCCACTGTACTCACATACTCGTATATACTCATACGAATGCATATCCTTGTCCTGTTGCTTTTGCTGGTGCCTTTTTTTGTACTGCAGCTACTGAATAGATGAGCTTTGTAGCGGAATCATCAAGGCCATCTGCACAGATCGTTTCTTAAAGGCACCTACTCGAAATTTCAGCTTCGTTTCAGTTATGGTATTGCAAATTCATTTATACGATTCGTATTCGAAAGAATCATACACTTCGCATTTCGATTCAATTGAAATTAGAAACCGACATTGAATCAGTACTTCTATTAAAATATAACAAAATAGAAATCTGGATTCGGGAACCTGAAACAAAACTATACTTTTATGTAACCTGGTTGCTTAACTGCATTAAAGTTGAAACCTGATGTACTTTCATTTTTTTGCAGAGAAAGATATATATAATTAATGGTTTCAAAGCCGCCGGTCTGGCAAGGCTGTCAGCTGTTAAATACCTGTCACCTGAAGTGTTATTTATTTAGTGAAAGATTTGCCATCGTTCAACAGCCGAAGAACACGTAAAAATAGTTAAAACTTACTACAAAAGTCGTGATTCGAGCGTGGGCTTTCAATCAAACAAAATTTTCTTCAGCGATGAAGCTTTTTTCTCGCTCGGTGATCACGTCAATAAGTAAACTTCTCGCCTCTGGCTCTCGCAAAAGCCAGAAGTGATTGTGGAAAAGCCATTGCATCTGGAAAAAGTGACTGTTTAGTGCGCATTATGGTCTTTAGGAGTCATTGGGCGGACGCTGTAGTATCTACTGCTGCAACCAATCCATAGGTGATCATGTAAATGACATTGTATTTCGCTAATAATGGCAAGGTCTAAGCATTATAATGAAATAAAAGTTGTATCGTTGTTGTTTTATTTAATACCACTTCCACCCGAAGAAATGAAAGTTTATGTTATTCGAAACTGCAAATAGTACAGAGATTTCAGTCAGTTGAACGCAGCGCAACGTCCTTCTTTGCATTATTTGGCAAAGATGTGCGGGAAAGGAGAAGGGGCCCTGTATATTAGCCAGATTCTTATTAAAAAATGATCTGAGTTGACCCACAATAAAATCAGCAATGTTATAAATTTCAGAAGTCTTCTGTTTAAGAATTATAGACGATTCCTTGAGTTTGTATGTATGGCACCAACTTGTATATATGGTATGTTAAGGGGCGTGACATTTCCATACCTAGAACTACCCACTAAATTATACTGAATTTAGAACAATTAAGGGCCAATGTGAACCTAGGAATATGTGGCTTAAATTAAGTGGTCTGTGTGGGAGGTACTAGAAAGGGCGTGGATGATATCTCCAAATATTAGCAAACATCATAACGAAATAGAATTAAAAAAATGCTATTATTGATTAAAACGAAAAGAGTAATTTTTAAACAAATTTTACAATTTGTATGGGTGGCACTAGGAGGGATGTGGCAATGCTGTCTACTTTCATTCCTATATCTTGAAAAATATGGATCTATGAATACGATATCTGTCGCTCATATGGAAGGTACTAGAAGAGACGTGCATAATGGTCATTTTTCCTCTACTTTTACCGATCATCAGAAATCAATGCAATAGACAAAAAACTGTGTTACTGCACCCTACTAGTATTTAACAACTATTGGATATCAGGAATTTGACTTATTTGTATGGAGAGTATCAGACTACACTTCAGCATATGCTTAATGTATACAAGTTTACAATGAATTTAGTGCAACGAAAAAATGTAAACCTCAGAATACATGAGTTGAGACATTCATTTATATGGGAGGAAGAAGAACAGTCGGAACAATATAGATTTTATCGTTTTCAAGTAAAGTCAAATAAAACACACATAAAGCTTTGATTTCAATGAAACTTTTATTTCACTATAATGCTTGGACATTGCCATTATGTACGAAATACAATACCATTTAAATAAACGCCTCTGGATTACTTACAGCAGTAGGACCTTTTGAGATAGTTTTTGAAAAAATACGGTGCTACGGCACCTCCAGACCATATAGCGCTCTAGGGAGTCGCTTTTTTCGGTTGCAAAAGCTAACAATCACTTCTGGGTTCTCCGAACCCCGTATGCAACAATTTTACTTGTTGACTTAACTCCTGAATGAAAAATGAGCTTCATCGCTGAATAAAATATTTTGTTGATTTAAAGCCCATGTTTGAATCACCTCTTTTGTAGTAAGTTTTAGCTACAGGGTGTCCGTCGGGAAGGTATACTAGTTTGTTTTGCCGCCATTTTGTTAAGCATTAGTCTTGACAGTTCATATTTTGCAGTCGTGAGGTAGAGACATGACAAATTTATAGTGGAAAAATATTCAATAAACCAATATGTTTCAATCGTTAAAAAATTTTATCAAAATCAATCATCGATTACTGTGACGATGAGAAAGTTACGTGAAATTTTTGGGGAAAACAACGTGCCAACAAGACGCACTATTTATTGTGTAGTGAATGATTTCGAAGAAAAGGGGTCTGTAGCTGATAGCGCCAAGCATGGACCACAACGTACTGCAAGATCGGGTGAAAACATTAATGCTGCTCAAGAAAGTGTTCAAAACTATTCATCAACCTTAATTCGACGCCGTGCTCAGAAGCTTGGTCTTCAAAGAACAATTTTGGCCACAATTTTGCACAAGAATTTGCATTTGTTTTCATTTAAGATTCAGTTGACACAAAAGCTTCTTCTATTAGACCATTTGCGCCACCGAACATATGGCAATAGGATATTACAGCTCGCCCATTACAACTCCGATTTTCATGAAAAAATCATAATGAGTGACGAGGCAGATTTTCATTTGAATGGATATGTGAATAAAGAGAATAGTCGGTTGTGGGCAATGAAAACCCCTCAAATTATTCATCAATCACCTTTGCATCCATTAAAAGTGACAGTCTGGTGTACAATTTAGTCAGGAGGGATCATTGGACTTTACTTCTTTGAAACTGAAAACGGCGTAACGGAAACTGTCAATGGGGAGCGATGTCGTGATATGGCTGAAAACTTTTTAACACCACAACTGCATGCTTTGGGTTTGATTAACATGTGGTATCAGCAAGGCGGTGTCACATCGCATACAGCCAGAATTACAATGGAATTACTGCGAGACCTCTTTCCATAACAAGCTATTTCAAGAAATGGTGATGTTGATTGACCTCCAGGGTCGCCCGATTTGACTGCTCCGAACTTCTTTTTGTGGGGATGTCTGAAAAGCAAGGTTTATGCAAACAAACCAGAAACGCTTGAGCAACTCAAGTGAAATATTCGTGATGAAATTAATGTAATACCTCGTGAAATGTGTGAGAATGTAATGAAAATGTAATGGGCTCGCTTTTGTGAGGCTAACAGAGGCGGACATTTATCTGATATTCTATTCCATGCATAATTGCCGACATTAAATAAAACATTTATCAATATAGATAATAGATAGCCTTGCCAGATTGGTGGTTTTGAAACCATTAAATGGATAGCCCTATATAACCTGTGATGTGGGCCGTATGTGGTTGTATTCAATATAACTGCTTCAAAGACAGGAAGCTAAGAATATATGGGTTATATCGATCGTTTGTTTGGAAGCGTTATTAAGCAATATAATGGATTTCAGATGACTGCGTCAACGACTGCTACAGTGAATGACTATGACTACACACGACTATGACGCATATGATCATGATTTCGAATCTCGATAATATCAACTTTAATTATTTGAGCGGCTGAACCTCGATGTGTCTGAAAAATAATTCAAGTAGTAAGGCTGTCGAAAGTAGGTCGCTTCGAGTGGGTCTTATGTAGAATGAATGTAAAATGACCGAATGTAAGAAACCTTTTCATGCCTTATTCAATTAAATCCAGAGATTTCCCTGTTGTTTATGTTTTTGTACCGAACTCGGTAAAATTTAACACGCCTTATGCGTTTGATACCGTTTCTGGTATCTCTCATACAAAGGACAAATATAATCAATATGTTTTTATATCCACGCCTTTCAAACTGTTAGATGGAATGTGGTCGGATTGTGTATACATCATGTCTTTAATAAACTTAATTCCGATAATGCAAATGAAAGACATCGTCCATACATTCTGTATATTTTTTTGAAGCAACAAGGTCTTGCAATGTAAATGGATGGCTCTGCCGTACCCGTTCTGGTGCCTCACATACATTAAAGTTTTGCCGATTGCTTTCTAAAGTCGACAAAGTATCCGCGCCTTCCTTCTACACAAATAACCTAATTTAAACCATCTATTCCTTACAACTTTCAGACGTCCAGTAACCTTTGTTTGGCGAGTAAAAATTAACTGTATCACCACTCCCTATTTGGTTTACCTAATAATGAATCCTCTATCAGGCCTTTGTGGAAGACTTCATTTCTTCCATTATCGTGCATTAATTCAGAACATTTTTGATAAGAATCTTGTTATTTACGTTGTCTAGTCTGGCACCCTACACACACTTGCATTAACGCAGAAAAACTTTGAGAACAATAAGAAAGTTTATTTGATTGAAATTTCTGTACGGGTCTTTTTCACTTTGCCATTGAAATTTTTAATGCTATTTGAAAGTGTTGTCCGATTTTCTCTTCTGTTCTTTTTTTTAATGAACTACGAACAACCCATTTCATAAACTTAATCACAATCAAAGTTGTTTCTAATTTCGTTTCGAGTGTATGAATCAAAATCTAAATTATTTGTATTTTCGTTGTGGATAAAGGAAACCGTAACAAAATTCGATACCTTTTTGATTCAGTTATCTGAATTAGGATACAAATTATTTATTATTTTGATACAGAAGACAGAGGTTGAAACAATTCACTAATATTTTTACTTCAATGACGATTTTTCCTGGTTTTCTATAACACCTTTCATCGTATCCTTCAAATTCGTCAGGATTCCCTGCATACGAATGCATTGTAGAACACGTCTGTTATCGTTGTAATATGTATTTTCAGCGATTCTTTTTTGCATCCATGATAAGATATCCACTAGTAGATTGTGGTGGGGAATGAATTTGGTCACTCAAAATTCGATTCCATTCCGCTACATCTAGAAATCAATGCAATGGAGTTCTATTATTCCTCCCTTCTTACCAGCCTGATTGGCATCAGTCAGAGACTGCCAACATAAGATTATTTTTAAGTGCCATCATTTTTAAAGTTTGTTTAGCCAGAGGAAACCAGAGCAAGTTTTCCTTACCTGCCAAAAAAGACAAATAAAGACTTTAAAATCGAATAATGTTGAGCTAAATTTGAAAATTAAATAAAAACGCACAAATATATTTAATTCTCAGACATCTCAAACAGTTGTTATGAATACAACTGTTAATAATTTTGAGAACTAGAGACTCCCCCAAGGCATTTTTCGTAGAGACCTGTTGTAAGTTCTTAAACGAAATTTGTAATTTGAAAATATAGACATAACTATAGTCAAAAACATGCCCGATGAAAGGCTTTCCAAAGCATGAGTTCCGCCACAGGCGTTGTGAATCGATAGGTAGTCCTTTTGTAATCATGTGACTATGTTCGTTAACTATTATTGCCATGCCAAAAACATACTAGTTGCTGCTATACACATCAACACAAAATCATACGCATACATGCACACAACCAAAGACATAGACAGGTGCAACAAGAATATTTATTTCAATAACGTAATAAGGAAAGGATATCATGAGCTTAAGTTAAACACGCCATCAATACTTTCAATTCTTGTTAGTACCTTTCATGATGATGTTCATATCACACAATATCTTTCAAGCTGTAGCAACATAACAAACAGCTACAGTGGTTTCCAGGGCGTTTATCCATGCGAATTCCATATAGCGTTCTTACGGTATACGTTGTGAAACAAACTGAATTTTTGCATTTTGTTAAACATTGAAAAGCAGATTAAATCAACGCAAAATCGTTCAATTTTTCTTTTTACGGAAATTTTTGGTTAGTTGTCAAATAGAAAATTAAAAAAATTTGCTAAATTAGTGAACAATTCCCTCGCGTTAAAATACAGGGGGAGGAGTTGAATAAAGTACGATTTGAAACCATTAACCAATTACGACAAAACTTACGAGAGCGGTCCCAAAACTAACCGACCTGACGTCTACATGGTCTCAATAATTTGAAAAAAATATTTTGATGAAAATTGGCAACCTTATAAAACATATGCTTCACGTTTCAGAGCGCCACGTTGTATAATTGATATTTTTATTTGAGTCATCAAAAGTAAACGATGTCAGTGAATCCGTAAACATGGAAAAAATTGGTCAGCGTTATGTAGTTCAATATTTCCACTCGAAAGGTCTCAGTCCTATCAATATTAAAGCTCAGCTAAACTTTAATTTGGGGGAGTCTGTTCGTTTTGTTTACGACTGTAAAATATTAAGGAACAGAGTTTAAACGAGGTCGTACGAGCAATTGTGGTGCCCTCGCCAAACACGGTTAAAAAAATCCACAAAATTGATTTTTAAATGATCGTCGGCTGAAGGTATGTAAGCTAGCTGAAATAGCAGGCATTTAAAAAAGTGATATACATCGTATGTTGACCGAGGATTTGAAGATGAGAAAGCTGTGCGTAAGAAGAGTGCCGCGCTTGCTTTCAGTAGAGCAAACACAGAGTCGTGAAGATGTTTCCCTGGAGTGTTTGGTGATGTTTCACCGCAGCAAAGCCGAATTTTTGCATCGATTTATAACCATGGATGAGACATGGGTCCACCACTTCGCATCTGAAGCAGAGAAACAGTCAAAGCAGTGGACTAGAATGGCGAAGAAGGCGAAGGTGGTTCCATCAGCAGGCAAGGTCACGGCGTCAATTTTTTTAAAAGGCCACAAGATTATTTTTGTTGATTATCTTCAAAAAGGAAAATACATCAAGGGCGTATATTATGATATTTTTTTGCAGCGCTTTGGTGATAAAATTATGGAAAAAAGACTATATTTGATGATGTGGCTCTACCTTTGTGTGGTTGATTCCATCTGGTTTGCCATCTGGTTGTCACACACTCCCCCGTTCTACTCTACTCAGGTTTTCTATGGCCTCTATATCCACTACAACGTCTACTCGTATACCAGCCACAGAGCATCCTCTCCTCACCCGAAAGTCAATTGCTCCACGCAGAATCTCCAAGCCAAGAGGGACAGCTTTCATAAAAACCTGCAGGGCATCAGTATTACCCGCTGGCATTACTGTATCAAACGACATCCCACAAAGGTCGAAACTGCTTCGTACCACAACGACATATGTTGCACAGGCAACAAATAAGCCACGGTAAACAATACGAACAGCTCGTCTGCAAAGCCCCAATCCGTCCTGGGAATGAGCCTCACAATACCAACGGCACACGTCAGCTTCCTACCCAATTCCCTAATATGAGGAATGAAATTCACCCTCTCCCCTGCAGTCATCCCTAAATACCTACTCGTATGATCCAAGTTTTGTCTTTTTAGTCTGTGTATTGTTTTTGATGACAATCAAATCTTTACCATTTTCTTTAGGATCAGGTCATGACGCCAGGTTTAAAAAGTGGTTGCTAAATGCGGAAGTCAAACGAGGATAGTGCAGAACTAATATATGCATGCTAATTATGCTTCACTCATTGGCAGCTCTACTTTTTATTCAACATCCAGAAAAGATCAATGTGATTTAACCATGCTTTTTACTCTCGCATATATTTTGGAAAAAAAATCAAGGAAATGAATTTTTTAATTTACCTCGAAACTAACAATTCTATATGAGCTTTAACTAGATTCTATAGAGATTTAACTAGATTCTATGTGGGGTTTTCGTGCATAAATTTAATAAAACGTTTCCATTAATTCCTAAGTCCTTTATCATACATATGCTGATGAAAGATTTGGCTTAAACTAGACTAATTCAAAACGATATTTAGAAAAAGAAAACACTGTGCACCGCAGTTTGTGAAAGACACCACCCAGTCAATCGTCCACCCTATGTGTGCATTGTGTAGCTGCTATTGAGTTTATATAAAATACATCAAAATAAAGTCGACATCAGCAATAGCAGCATCTCTAGTTGTATCGATATCGTTCCAGCCATCCCTGTGTTGTTCTTGTAACGGTGGCATCTAAACAATAAGGTTCTAAATACCCCATAATAACATTTCTAATTTCGAGCATCATTTTAAGACGTACAAAGCTAGTTGTGCCGTTTGCCTCTATTTTTTGTACTTTCTTTCCTTTATAAGAACCATCGTCATCATCATCATCATCACCATAGTCATTGTCGTCGTCGATTTTACCGATACAAATGCGGCTACACTCCACAGGATCCATCAAAAGAGCAGCCAAGACGCAGTGGGTGGATGCACAAAAACTATTTTCCTCATTGTGTCAACAAGGAGAGAGAGGGGGAACGGTGACTACAGCTCTGTGGTATTAGTAGTCGTCATAGCGTTGTGATGGCAACACGCTATACTAACTACATTGTAGCATCTACACTCACAGCCACCAGATTTCATGGCAAAGAGTGAAAGGAGCATCGTTCGCAAACGCTGGTCCTGTGACGAGACAGCGAAGGCAGTTAGTTGCCAAGAACCATTGGCGGAATACAAACAACGTCACGACAACACATCTCGGGCTTAGAGTAACTGAATGATATTAATAAATATTTAATATTTTCTTGCCAAGGTGTTGTTCGTCATAGTTTATGCCATCGATAGAAAGGAAACGGAAACGCAGTAGCATAACTAATGGTGGCACTCAATGTAGCGGAGGCGCTGGAATACATTCCGCGTACACGTGTCGTACTACCTCCGATGCAGTTTAGTTTTTCAAACAAATTACGAAAAAATCTTCTCTTTGGAACGCACTAATGGCAACGTAAATAATAGTGTTGTTCTTAAATTACAAGGAAAAGTGCGTCGTTTCCGCTATTGTGAAAATTGGAAAAACAAATAATTAAAATTAATGGAGTTATCACAATGAAAAAATACTACAGAAATGTTTTAAATTTGAAAGTGCTAAAGTAAACAAAGTGAATTAATAGAAAAAAAGAAGTTTGGATAATGAACTGTTCAAGAAGAATAAATTCACCTAGAAAATACTGGTGAATATTATAAAATGTAATTATAAAATACAATGAATAGAACAATAATCATAACAAATATCCACTGTCCACTGTTCAGTATCGGTATTGAAGAAATTCAATTTGGAATTTTGCAAGTTCTATTTATGTGACATAACATCAAGATGAGATCCATCAACGCTAGATATTTCCCTCCATCCGTCTTTACCTAATATCCATTCTTTCAAAGTGTTGAGGATACGCAATATTTAATTCGGAAAAAAGCGTAACGAGAAATGTATCAGGCCCCAAGCGTATTAAGTTTAGAACTTTCATAAGAAGTCTGTTTGTCTAGCTGTCTGATGGATAAGATAACTCTATTAAACGTCCATCAATTAATGCCGCCAGCTCGAGGGATAAATCTTTATTTTAGAAATTTTTATATTGAAAATGGATAAAGTGAAGGATCGACATTTCTGAAAATTTCTTTTCGTATTTTAAGCATCTTTATCTAAAGGGTGGCGCATAAGTAACGCTAACGGCGACTATATTGAATGCGTTCTTGTGCATCATTTGGTTTTAACTCGTGAACCAATTGCATTTTCTATGGGAAAAGATGTAACATATTTAAAATTTCTAATGCAAAGACCACCTAGATATCTCTAACTGCTAAGAACGTCGAATAGTGGAAGTTTCGGGGTTTTCCTCAATACTTGCTAGCACTCGAGCAATGGTTACTTCATTTCGAATTCCACGAGGTCTTCCTGCACGCGGAAGATCACAGACAGCTCCTTGTTGCCCAAAACGCTAAACCAATCGGTAAATTGTTGGAATGCTAGGAGCATTTCGAACATGAAAGAAATTTCGATATGATCTGAATAATCGAATGCTCTCTCAAAGTAAAATTGAACAACTTTAGTTCATTGTTCTGTGCTGAGCCTTTCCATCATAAATTTCCCAAGTATTATTTAGTTAATTCTGTAAAAAGACGAAAAAGAAGACTTAAACAAAAAATGTATTCACTGATCAGATCTTAGCGTTACTTATGCGCCACCCTATAGTGCCCAGTAGGGCAGCCAAATGTTTTCAAATTACTACGGAAAGGATTGCCAAAATGTGTGTATTGGCGTTGATTCAAAATGTGAAAATCAATCAATTGTAGAACATTTTCAAAGTTATTTAGAAGAAAGTCTTAATAACATTCGCTACATACACATTTATAGAGAATAACAATTTTATGGGTCTACGTTCGGTTAGAGAGAGATTAACAAACAAGTAGTAGCCTGAAATTGGACAGACGTCAAAACCACGATGAATTGCGGTTCCTTAATGAGTTATATCGGTTGGCAGGAATCATAGAAAAATGTCTGTTTTCTTTAAGTAGGATCTACACTTGCCGGTTTCGCCTAATTTTGAATATTACCTGTTTATGAATGTAGTAATAGCTTAGACTTCTGGCTCGACCTCCAACGTGCTTTCAGAAGACACTCAGACAAAAAAAAAAAAAACGAAAATCAACATAAATTTTTAAGCTAAGTATATATCAAACTCCATCTTATGGCGGACAATGATTTTTAAACGAAATATTATAAATTCAAATCAAATTATTGTTTTTATACTTCAATATTGAAATAGACTAGGTTTGTCACTGAACAAAAATACTCTACTTAAACTCCATAAATTATATATATTTTATAACTGTCCGTATATACTTGATTATTTTCGTCCATCAGTCCCTTCTCGAGTCTCCGTTTGTGCTAGGAGGCTGAAGTTTTACATAAGTAGGTCACACATAGTCAGAGGTAAAAGTCAGCTAAGTAGGAAACAATTTGCCCATGTAAGGACTAGAGGTATTGCCAGAAAAAAACAGGAATTTTTCCTAATTTTTTTTTGGTAATTTTATCAATTATATAGTAATTATTATGTAATTATATAATTATTATGATAATTTTATCACTTGTTATACATATATGAAAGTGGCTGATGGCATTTTAGTTTATGAAACTTTGTAAGGAACGGCTTGGTAATGCAAAAAAATGCAATTCTATCGCGTCGTTAATGGCACTATGGATCAGAGGGGTCAAGAGGAAATGTATGGAAGAATTCTTCTCATATAAGGATTGAACATACCTCTAGGAAATGCGACCTTATTCTAATAGATGAAAAACTTTATATAGACTTTCTAAACAGGATTTGGATTTGTATTTTACAAAAATATAAATGTGGTAAAGAATTTCAATAAAAATCCATGAATATATCAAGTACAGTGTGGCAAAGAAAATATTTTGAGCAACGAACACAAAATGCTGCTGACGCATAATATTCAATTGCTGCATAAAGGCTGGTTCAATTACAAATGTCTACAATGTGGCGCACCAACTGTGCTACAATAAGAAATTCTAATAACTTTTTTTTTTTTTTTTTGTTTTTGATCAATATATTTCATTTATTTTTTTTTTTCATTTTTTTTTTATTGTATAGAAAATTCGATTTTATTTTATATAACTAATTGGTTTTGAAGATGATAGACTGTAAATGGCCTTTATGCGCATTCACGCATAGGCAACACTTGATCAGAAAATTATTCATTGCGGCCTGAAGGGTTGAAGTCAGTATCGCCTCAATTATGGTTTTAATAGACTGTTTCAATTCAGTCAAATTCCTTTTCGTTTCATTTTGTACACATCTTGCATGACATAACTGCATAAAAAAGTCTGGTGCAGTCAGGTCAGGTGACCTTGGAGGCCAGTTGAAAGTTGAGTTGAAGCTCCGCCATATCCAGTTTGGCTATGTGTGCAGTTGCTCCATCTTGCTGGAACCAAATGCTGTTGAATCGGATACGTTTTTGGTGTAGTTGGGGGTAGGAAACTGCTTTAACATCTTTAAATAACGGTCCCCATTGGTCCACGTTTTGTCCTTGTAGCACGATTCGTGCGCCATCCTGTTTTAAAAATTCAATAAAATTAAGAAAACTGACTTTTTTGTAATAATTTAGGAGTTTTTAGAAAGAAGAAAAATTCCAATCATTAGAATAGAACACGATTTTATCAATATGAATGCCTTCGCGAGCTTCGCAGTTTCTCATCCTGTCAAGCCATTTTCTCAAGACCTTATTGACGTTTTTTGGCTCTGCCTCATTAATATCTCGGACGTTATTAAGTTAAAGGGCCTGGCTTGTTTCTGTATTATATACATAACATCGATATTTAACGGCTTCCAACGAGTTCATATCGCAGCAATCAAGCGTCCAGTTCACATCGCCGAGACAGCAGATAACACGCACTGTTTAACTTTCCCCGGTAGAACAAACCCGAATTTGTCTTTCTATAATATTGATAAGAACAGAAACTTTTTGTTATTTCAATGTTACAATGATATTATTAAAAATACTTAGCAGGTTTTTGTGTTGATTACTCAAAGATCCAAAAGAGAAGGCACTGATTTGAAAGTGCTAAAATTTCACTAAGCTATAAATGTTGCTGATTTGAGTGAAGTTTATCTTCTTATGTGCTCGTATATGAGTATGTAAAGCTAGCTCTAAATCAGTAGCATCATAAGCAGCAACGCAAGCATGCATTGGCTTCACCAATGCAATTTAAGGGCAATAAACGGATTAGCTTAATCCCTTTGTTTGTTTCAAGCTAGACAACAGAAACACAGCAACAGTAATCAGCATAGGCTGAAGTTGTGAAGTGAATGTATCAGCGGTTAAGATGCTGGGAGTTAAGATACAATAAAGTCTGGTGTACAATGGGGGAAATTAGAATAGGTGAGTTGCTGATTATTACATACAATATACACATATGGTCAAAAAAATAAGTACACCCTATTTTTATTTTAAAGGCTCGTACGAAAATTTACTTAATTTAAAAGAAAAAAACAAATTCTAATTTCTTTTGTTATGACATTAGAAAAAAAATAAATACTAAAACAATAACAAACAAAAATTAAATTCAGTATTTTTCAAAAAGTAAAAAATTAATCAAAAACATTGGGCAAAATAATAAGTTCATTTAGTTAAAATAGGCAAAAAAGTTAAAATAATCAAGTTTCTTTTGCCAAATTGGCTGAGTTTCGTTAAAAGCCGGTATATCCACCTTCATTTTCAATTATTTTGTTGACTCTTTTTGGGCATGCTGGCAATAAGATTCATGAAGGTTTTTACTGGTATTTTACACCAAGTTTTTTGCACAAAATTCCATAACTGATCTTTATTTCTGAGAACCTCCCTTCGAATTCTTTGTTTCAACTCTTCCCAAAGATTTTCGATTGGATTTAAAGTCCGGAGATTGACTTGGCAAGTCAAGAAAGGCAACATTAGAAGTATGCTTCGGATCGATATCCTGCTGGAATGTCCATCTAAGAGGCATACTTTCAGAGTTCAACATCGTATTTTCCAAGACATCTTTGTAGTGGAATCTGGTCATAGTATGGGTAATTCGATGTATCGGACCGACATCATACCACAAGAAACAACCCCAGACCATAATATTGTCGCCCCCGTGCTTGACCGTCTTCTTTGTGAAGCGAACATGGAATTCTTTACCATTAGGTCATCGAACATTCCGGGCTCAGTCGTTTCCAAACACATTAATTTTTTTTTTTCAACGCTCCAAAAATGTTTCGCCATTTTTGTTTCACCGTCTCCTCCGGATCAATTGGAAAGACTTCTTGCAAACGCCAATCTAGCTATCCGTCCTGGTAAATGTGCTTCTTGTAGCCTACGACAAACCGTTCGCAATTAAATTACATTTCTAATTTCTGCTGAAATCGCTCTTGAAGACACAAACGGGTTCTTCTTCGCAAGTGTTTTTGAAGTTTTTTTTTTGGGTCTTCCGCAAGTTTCGACGGGCTTTTTTAGGCTTTAAAGCATTTTGTACAAGAAAATAGCGACCGATTCATAGCTTCTGCTATAGAACGAACACTTTGGCTACTTTCTCTTAGTCTTGAAACAATTTTTGTCTTTTCCGGGGAACAATGACTTTTTCGACCCATGGCTGATTTTTTCACTATATATTTTGTTATGAATAAAGATAAATAAATAACAGTAAAATAACTAGCCTTTTCAAAAAGACTACGGCAGATTGCGAAAATATTAAAGAATTGAGCAGTGAAAAAAAAAATATTAAAGAATTGAATGATGTTAGAATAGTTTTGTTAGGTCGGCCACTGAACCCAGTTCCTCGAAACGACCGACCAAACTCCTAATCATGAAGGCAGTGGTAGCTGATCTGGAATTAAAATGTTGCCGATATTTACGCTGCGTTAAAACAATTGATCGTTGACAAGAATAGAAAAACTCGATAATTTAAACGCGTTGTGTTGTACTGTAGGGTTCCACAATAAATTTCCAACAATTCAATTATATCCTACAAAAAGAGAAAAATAAATATGTCAAAAAATAAAAAAGTGATTTGTGCTAAACTTAGTAGGTCTTATTTGGCCCACCCTGTATTATAATATTAGGAGTTAAATCAATTATTTCAGATGAGCTCAATAGTTATGTAACACGCACATAACACCGAGCTTATGTTATGGGCTATATGATGTGACAGAGTAAGCCGTTAATTTCACCCCATAAAAGTTCGGCAATCATGGCTTTGTAATCATGGCATGTAAAAACGTGAGTGGCTGAGGTCGATGACTGGTCGATATCAATGGATTGAGTCGAACAATCTCGACCTCAGCAGTCGCTTTCTCGTTGGTATGCACGCTACCAAAAATTTGAAGGTAGCTGGTTGTGGTTTAGGATTGAAAATTGAAAGATAGGCACGGCCTTTAGGCTTGTTCCTAAGTATCGGTTTATTAAATGTGAGTTTTGAGCCAATAATTTAAAATTGGCGTGTTGAATGATGCACCAACAAATTTCACATTTTCTTCTATTATATTAATAGATACACTACATGGAAAATTTATTCAATAAGTCCTCGCAATCGTCCTAAAAACAAAATATTGGTTTCATCATATTTTTTTAATTTTTTGGTTTTAAATTGTGATTGTGGTATCACTAGTCTATGACCATAACTATTTAAGCTTTGCTCAATAACCAGCAGAATCTAATGTTACTTGTAAATTTGGCCCAATTTAGTCCTAAAATACTATTTTTGCCATAATTTTATAAACATCTACAAAAGCATGTATAAAATCACTCCATCCACACGCGCCTAACATAAATGTGTGTCCTCTCTTAAGGCCCGTATACCAGGAATAAGTGTAGCAAAAAGCCTACATTTCTTTAAACTTCCTAAGTACAGCACAAATTCTGTACATCATTTTCGAAATGATTTCGTCCGTTGGTTTTTAGAGGAAAGGTTTTCCTTTATATCGTACATTCTCACCCATTGGGATAGGACGTATTTCAATTGATCCGAATAAAAGGGTAACATTATAGGCTATAAATACTCGTGCTTTAAGACGAAATTCGTTTCAAAACTTTTCAGTGCAATTGAGCCATATTAGTTTGTGGTGATTTTTTAAGATTTAAGTTTTTTAGGTTGGCAGCACTAAATGGTAATGACGTCCAAACGTCGTTGGTCAAAGTAAAAAGTGTACAGTACACTCTGCCATTTCTTCATGGAAAGACTAACAAACGATTCCAAATCGTTGAAATTTATTATCAAAATTCGTGCTCTGTGACAAATGTGCATCGCCTGATACGACCATTTTATGGTCGTCATAATCGACCTGCTAAATCAACAATTCGTGCTGTTATATCCAATTTCGCACCAAATTTACTTTCTTGGACATAAAACCATCGACTCGAATGCGAAGAGTGTGTACCGAAGAAAATATTGCAGCCGTAGTTAATGACGATCGTGAAATGTGTTACTCAACCACAAGGAAAATTTTGCTCCTCGATTTGGGTTTGAAGGCCTATAAAATTCAACTCACGCAAGAATTGAAGCCGAATGAGCTACCACAACATCTAATTTTTGGTGAATGGGCCGTACAGAAGCTCAATGAAAATCCGTTGTTTTATCGAAAAATTGTGTTCAGCGATGAGGCTCATTTCTTGCTGAATGGCTACGTAAACAAACAAAACTGTCGCATCTGGAGTGATGAATAGCCACATGCATTGCATGAATTACCGATGCATCCCGAAAAAATGAGAGTCTGGTGTGGTTTATGGGCTGGTGGCATTATCGGTTCATTTTCTTTCAAAGACGACCGTGGAAGAAACGTTACCGTCAACGGCGAACGGTATTGAGCCATGATACGCGATTTTTGTTTGCGCCAATTGGCTGAACTGAACTTGGATGACATGTGGTTTAATCAGGACGGTTCAACATGCCAGACTACTCGTGTAGCAATGGACATGTTGAGGGATGAATTTGGTGAGCAGCTTATCTCTCGATTTGGCCCTGTGAGTAGGCCTCCAAAATCTTGCGATTTAACGCCTCTTGATTATTTCTTGTGGGGTTATGGCAAGTCGTTAGTCTATGTGGATAAGCTGAACACTGTTGGAGCCTTACAGGATGACATAGCACGCGTTATTCGTAGAACACTGGCCGAAAAGCTCGAAAAAGTGACGAAAATTTGGACCTTCCGAATGGACATTTTGAGACGGAGCCGCGGACAACGTTTACATAAAATTTTCTTTGAAAATTAAATGGCAAAGACCAATTTATTGATTCCAATGAAAAATTTCAATAAAGGATGCAAATTTAAGTGTTTCATTCGATTTTTTAAAAAACTACGGTTAAAAAATCACCCTATATTTGGTTGGGTGGATGCCAGATGGACACGATATCTCAGTTGAAATTATATCGATCCTATAATTACTCCACCTATGGCAGAATTTTCCCTAGTAGTGGTTTGGTTTCGAATTGGAGGAGAAGCGCAGAAGATCGAAGTGCTGGGAATTGTTTGCTGCGGGCGGCGTATAATAAGTAAGGATGTCTATTCCAGTCGCCACCTAAGAAGAAGAAGTTATTTTGTTTCGGTTGAGTTGAAAACTGATAAAATAATCAATTCGCTTTTAGTACCTATATTAAAAAGTTTTGTTGCGCGATTAATTCATAAACGTGTGGGCTTGCGTATTGTATTGTGAATATGAACTTAACATCAGTTTAAGAAGCTCTTGCTAAACTTTTTGATTACTCGACTACATACAGTGTCGGCCGCTGAAAGAAAGGAAAATCGACGTGTTGGGGAAAGAACCCGCAATCGTATCAACAAGGGAGAGTATTCGTTTGCTGCTAATTCTTTTTTTTTTTTTTTTTTTTGCAATTAAGTGTCAGTTGAGATTCCAGCTTTACTGCTACCTTAATCCGATAAGTCCTTTAGTTACTTTCAGTTGTGCACTCCTTTGAACGTAACGTCTTCTTCCAGGTATCAGATTATTTCATTGATTTAGAAGAGCTGGTGTCAGACTATCCCCAGTGAGTGATACTTTAAAGCTTTTTATTTAGTATACAATTTTTTCAAACTTATGAGTATTTGTCACGTAATTTATAGCAAATTTACATTAAATCGGCAAACAATTTTGATTAAATGTTTCTCAACAATACGCTGGAATACAAAATGACAAAATGTTTATTCATTCTAATGTACAAAATGTGGAGGAGCATTTTGTTACCACTCACATCGAACACATTATCCCAGAGTTGATGATTTGGAAGTCTATCGTGCAGTAATTAAATAACTAAAGATTAAATCCCAGACAATAATCAGCACAGACAGTGACGTCCCAAAGATTTACTGCAATCTGTCTAGCAGTATAGGTGTCTATTTTCATTACATATACTTACATTAATGTTACATAGATGGATAAGTAGATTTAACACAAAAATTTACGGATTCGAAATTCATTTATTATATGTAAAGTTAAAACGTAAACTTACATTTACTAATTAAAGCTGTTGTTTGCAAATGTTGCGTTTATATCAAACTTCCAAATATGTGGTTATTTATATGATATTAACAATATGTAAGTTTTCCATAGCAACACGAAAATTCGCCTTAATTAATCATTCGGTTTTACAAGAATTGCATATTAATTTCAATACTCATTAGACACGGCCACAACGTTGTGCGTTTCATTTGACCGCTTATTATGAATTTGAAGAAAGACGAATGTATCTAAGTTGAACATCACTTAGTGGATCATTAATATAAATATCTACTAATATGCTGGCTAATTGTTGATAGGCATGTGTTAATGCTTGAATGGAATCCAATTCATTCGCAATTCTATAGGTAAATGCCTGATGCGAGCTTAACTATAGGTATACTGAATATAATTGCATGAATGTAAAATGAAAGATATAATACACTTGTGCCAATCCTTGAAGCAGTTCTGATATGCACTTTTTGGTATTTCCTTGAGCTCTCTCAGCGATTCGGTTTTTATCTCCTCAATTGTCGCAAAACGCTGTCCTTTCATGGGTCCCTTCAATCTTGTTAACAAGAAAAAGTCACAGGGGACCAAATATAGTGTATACAGTGGCTGAAGTATAATAACCATGTTGTTTTTGTTCAAATAATCTCTCACAAGCAAAGATGAATGAGCAGATGCATTATCATGATGCAAAAGCCATCCATTTTTTCCCCACAATTCCGGTTGCTTTTTTCGTATTGCTTCACGCAAACGGCGTGAAGTCGTATCATTCGTACGACTTTGTGGTGAGAACTCCTGATGCACTACGCCATGGCAATCGAAAAAAAACCTTGACATTTGATCGAACTTGGCGTGGTTTTTGGTCTTGGCTCTCCTGGACTCCCCTATTGGCACGATTGGGTTTTGGTTTCGATGTTATAATCATATACCCATGATTCGTCACCAGTTATGACCCATTTGAGCAAATCATCGTTGACGTCATTTAACACTTCCTGAGCGATGCTTATGCGGCGTTGTTTTTGGTCAAAATTCAGCAAATTTTGGAAAGAACTTCGCTGCCACACACTTCATGTCCAAAATTTCCGAAAAGATTGCATTCGATTCGATGATTCGACGATGCCAATCGGCCAATGTGCCACCTTGAAACTCCGTTACCTGGAAGTGCGGAATTAATAGTATTCGGTCAAGTTCTTTTCAGCAAAACTTTCCAATAATTTTTTATGCAAACTTTTACTTATATTACAGCATAACCATGAAAAATGTATTCCATATATTTTATTAACAATGACCAAACATTAAAAGAAGCCGGTTATTCATCAAGTAGTTTGATAGTTTGTTAGTTTTTTATGGCCACATCTTTACCTAATGAATGAAAACGTAAATCTACATTTGAGTGTCCATCTATGCACAACTTTATGCGAAACTATATGTATGTAGTAGTCGTATATAACTTATTGTCAACTAATTAGTTAAATTGAAATCGAATTATTTGTTGTCGCACTTGAATTAACCGCATTCAGCACACAACACACTCGTTCAGCATAATTATCGGCCAGTTGATATTTACGGTTCTATACTCCGGACATTACTCTCATTTTGTGGTATATTCATGTCTCTCTGCTGAAGCAGTAGATGGAGAATGATATTAATGTGCATGTGTGTCTGTGTTGATATGGGATGGTACGGACGTGTGTGTTTGCGTATTTTGTGTTAATGATAATAAAAAGAGCACAATTAAACCTGTATTGGATAAAAGTGGGTGGTTTATAAATGGTCGCAATGTTGATGTCCTTTAAGTGTATTCTTGTTACCATCCACATGCCCATGGATGTGTGCATGCTGTGCGTCTGTGCTTGGTAGTGCATTGGTATTGATGGCCACCTTAATTAATTATAATTACACTTGAAATATATTATTTGTTAATTACAATTATTACAACAACGACCATAATCAAAACGTGCGATCACGGCGCGAATGTGCGTTTAAATGAATTTAAACGTAAACAAACACGCACTCACACACACGTAGGAAACAAAACTGATACGAGAATAATTACTTTTAATTTGGCATTTAATCGCTGTCGTTGTCGCTGTCGACCGCTGAATAGTCGAGCATTTAAATGGAATCGCATCAACTTTTACATGAAAGTATGAAAGATTTAGTTTTGCTTCATTTATCAATAAAGTAACCAATAAATTTCTTATGCAAGCAATGGAAAAATATTGAAAATCGTGCGCGTCAAAATTGTATATAAGAATGTAATGAAAAAAGGGTTCTGCAATGTTTGGTTTAATAAATTAATAAGCCAAACAATGTGGTTGTGATATTGATATAACGATATGACCTACTGCGTCTTCATTATCATATGCGATAAATATTTATCACATACTATAATAAGCTGTCTTTATCATTAAATGCAGATATGATTGCGTTTCGAAACTAAGGTTGTTGATCAAAACATCACAAAAATTGCTATATGAAATTCATCTTTCCAAACTGTTATAAAGATTCTTGTTTTGTAATTCTTAAACGTTAAAATGGAAATAAAAATAATATTCGGAGAAAAATTGGCTTAACTAAATAGAAATCGTTATTAAGATTTAATTCAATTCTCGGTTGGGAAAACTATATTTAATTATATGAAACAATCGACGAATCTTTTAGCTGTCTAAGATACTGGGTAGTAAATATTATTAAAGAAAAGACTTAAAACTATTGCTATGAAAGAATGAATGTGTATATACAGGGTGGGCCATAAGGGTGTTGGCGGTTTAAATATTCAATTAAAAAAAAAAAAACTACGAAACATAAAAAAAAATATATTTGTATTTTTAAAAAGTAGAAGCGTGGGAATTTTTAAGACTTAAAAATAATGTTGTCCAAATGGCTTCCCTCGGCTGCTTGACACCTTTGGAACCGAAGCCGCAAATTTTGGAAGACTCACTGAAAAGTTGGTCTCGGTATTTTGTTACTTTCCTGAATAATGTTCTTCTTCAACTGCTCTAAATTTGAGGTAGCCCCATAGAAAATAATCGCATGGAGAGAGATCGGGGCTACGTGGGGGCCATTCAATATCCCCCCTTTTCGAAATCCTGTTGAAACCACATCCT